>JASDQU010013468.1:0-67641 GCA_032191745.1 Picea mariana | reverse complement strand
AGGCACTTTTTAGTAGTATTGTTGACACATGGTTTATGGATGATGTAGCATACTTGTATTGGTATATTATTAGAAGCACATATTGATCTTGGTGATGATTACGAGTTGTTGTGTTATGCTTGGTTGATGCACATATTTGAGAGTTGTCTTGGTGATTGATCTTGGTGAGTAGATCTGATTTGGTTGATAAGATTGATGAGACATGTTTTTGTGATAGGTTATTTGTACATGTTTGGTGCATGGTTGATGCACTTGTTCATGGTACAAGTTTTGTACAGGTTTGGTGCATGGTTGATGCACTTGTTCATGGTATAGGTTTTGTATTGGTTGGTTCATGGTTGATGCACTTTTTTATGGTACAGGTTGATTACAGGTTGAGGTATAGGTTGGTGCATGGTTGATGCACTTGTTTATGGTACAGGTTGATTACAGGTTGATTGGTATAGGTTTACATCAGTATATCTCACAATGATAGTGTGGCAGTGGTTCCATCATTCTACTTATATGCCAGGGCGGTTGGACAGGGAAAGGACAGGTGTTTGTACCCACCTTCCAGTTGTAGCTAGAGAACATAAGTGGTTGTAGCCTCCTTATGGTTATAGCCAGAGAATTGGGGAGTTTGATATTCCCTCAGGTTGTAGCCTGAGAAACTAGGGGGTTGGAGCCTCCTTCCAGTTGTAGCTAGAAAACAAAGGAAGTTGGTGCTTTCAATGAATGTAATTCTTCAAGACATATAGGAAAAAGCATTATGTGGTTTTCTCCCACTTTGGGTTTCAACGTAAAACACTGGTGTACTGTGTATGTGTATGATTATTCATTTTTTCATTTCTTATTTACTCTGTAGTTATTGGATGATAATTCTACATTGATATAACACTTGGATTATATGGTTAAAAAGGACTAAATTTCTCTATTACTGATTTAACCCCCCTCTCAGTAACCCAACACCTTTCTTATGTTTGAGAACGGGGTTCCACTTTCCACCTTCCTCTTTCTTATTGTACCCAAGACCATTTTTGTCATTGCTTGATATTTAACTATTCCAGAACCTATCCAGGATAACTGAGTTGTTCTGGAATTTGACAATTGCATTTATCTTTTCATTCTTGTTTTTGGGGTTGACAATTTCCAATTCCAACATGTGACATGATTCTTCCTTTTTAGTCAACTGGATCTTCAGGGATTCTTCAATTTCCTTAGCTTCCTCAAGTTGAGTCTTTATATTGATGACTCTTTCATTTATCTCTTCAAGTACTTCTGTGCTTTTATTGGGCTTGTCATATGTCTTCAAATCTTTCACTTCTTTTGTTAGACCAACAACTTCAGTCTTCAATATTTTGATCTCTTCCTCTTTGTCTTCTAGCTAAATATTTTGTTCATGCTTTTCATGGTTATTTCTATTATATTGATTCAAATGTTTTTGTAGCAACATACATTTCTTTTGAAGTTTATCCAACTCTTCTAGAGTGCACATAACTGTGTATTCAAGTTGGTCAATAACATCCCTAGGAACTTTAATATAAAAACTAGTTTTGTGTGACATACGAATCTGTTCTATTGTACTTAGAACATAATTATTAAGATTCAATAGTTTTTCTTCAATGATTACTGAGGTATGCATCAATTCCTTGATGAAGTTGTCTTCTTCTATGTTTTTTAATTTAATCTGATAGGAGTTGTCTTTTTCTGTGTTTTGTTCTATAATCTGATAGGAATTCTCTTCTTCTGTGTTTTGTTCTTTAATATGATAAGAATGCTCTTCTTATGTGTTCTATTCTATAATCTGGTAGGATTTCTCTTCTTCTTTGTTCTATTGTTTAATCTGATAGGAATTCTCTAGCTAGAGCCATAATAATTTAGCAGAGGTGCAGTGTCCCATCTTTTCTTTGATTTGGTCTGACAGTCAATTCTGGATTTCTTTTAATGCCATTGAATTGTTTCTCTTTGTTTCTTTTGTAGTTTTGGATTTGTTCTTTGAGTTAGTTAATTACCATGAAGGATTACATACTATTGAGTCCCAAACACCATATCCTCTTGAATGTAGATATATTTTCATTCTTTCTCTCCATGAAGATTAGTTTGTTCCATCAAATGAGGGAGCTTCATTTGTGGAGAGATCCATTTGTCCACCCATTTGTGTGTTTAGGAGGATCTTCCTTCTAGTGATAGACTGGTTTTCTTGAAGAAAACCTGCTTTGATACCAATTTTTGAAACACACACTGACACTGAGAGGAGGGAGTGAATCAATGTCTTAAACTTTTGGAGAATTCTCACACTTTCTCAAATTACTTAGATTATATGAATAACATATATGTATTTCAATTACTTATTATAGAACACAAACTTTATAAATAAGAATGAATATTGTCTATTATTAAACTTGAATAAGTACATATGTTCCAATTTCCAAACTACTCAACACCAACTAAATAAGAGATATACAACTCTCATAATAAGACCCAACTTCTAGTTCTCATATCCAATTGAGATGTGAGGAATCCAACCCTCATAGCAAGACCCATCTTGTAGTACTTAGATCCAACTAAAAAGTGAGGAATCCAAACCTCATGATAAGACCCATCTTGTAAACAAGCACCAACCTGATAAATAATGAACCTTCATTCAATCCATTGTATATATATTTAATCCACAAAGACACCTAAGATTCACCACAACGTCTGGTTGATATAGTATATCAATAGGCATTGGATTGAACCATTGTGTATTTTGACATGAACCATTGCACCCTTTCATTTATTTAACAAATATGTTATTTTAATAACAAATTTCTTCTTTTACTATTATCCTTTGACTTACTGCACATCAAACCCATAAAGAGATGTCCAAGGACCTCTATAGTGTATTTGGGCTTAACTTTGTCCATGATACAAATTTCTAACAATCTATATGGGTGTAACAGTGCTTAAGCACCAAATATAAAGGTTCTAAACCTTTTCTCCTATGCATGCAACTGGTGGCTAGATCCGTGTGATTATCCTTGTGTGTGATTAATCAAGATCATTTATTTCTGGATTCAAATTCTACAGATAGGCACTTCCTTCGATCCACTTCCCTTTTTGACCGCGGGCTTGAAACCACAAGCTTATCCATTCCGAGCGTTGTTCTGTTAGCACTTTCTCTTTCCTCCCTTATTCTTCTACATGGGACTGTATTCAAATGTCTGGGGGATTTACTTCTGGGACCTTTACGATCTTTATATCTTCTTTACCTTATCACACGATTGGTGTTGGAACCAAGTCCTCCGATACTTCGGCCTTCGAGATTTTTGGCCTTTCCAATCCTTGCATTCTTTCAAATTTTGACCTGTCGAAGTGTTCATAAAGAGTGGGAAACTGATTGTTGTCATTTGATAGTACTCCTTATACTATCCTTGCACTATACTCGATTTGACGGTCGAGAAATATTATGGAGGATCTTATATCAATGACCATCGTTATTTCCCAACTTCGACCTTCTGCGCTTTGGGCATTTTTGCTGGTAGGACATCCCCGAAGGCTGTAATCCTGCAATAACATGGTATATCGATGTCATCTAGGTTGACGTGGACCCATAGTATGTGTTCCACATGTCACCCTGATTCGTGACTTTCACAAACTTTATGTGTCAAACGGACCTTGATACTTGTCACCAATTGATTAGGCCATGTGTCATCTTTGTCTTTTTCCACATGTCTCCCTCCTGGATCATGGCTCTAGTCTGCTTGATCTAACAACCCACATTTAATCTCTTGGTGAGATGGATGGCCCATATTTCATCTAGGCACTTTAGATAGATTGATGGTTCGGATATAATCAACCATTGAGTGGACGGTTCTTATTCATTTTAATCATGGACTTTTACTTACAATTATTTCTTGTGACGGGTTCAAGGACTCTTGGAATTGCAGACTCACATGTATTGTATGGTGTCATCAAAATGCACCCCGAACTTTCGTAGCCTCCAAGATGAACCTATACTTATAATTATTTTATGTGACGGGTTCGTGAACTCTCGAACTTGCAGACTCACATGTTATTGGACACACTGACCACACTGAGAGGGGTGGGCGAATCAATTTGAGGATATTTTTACACTTCTTACAAAAATTTAGTTAGAAATCACCATTTACTCATTATTTCCATTCACACTTAGTTGCTTGCATGTAAACATATCTGAACAACATACATCAACAATAAACAACTTTGAACCATCACAATAATGAACACAAAGAGCACCAAATATATATTTAATCTTTTTGTATTATATGTTACAGGAGACTACAATCTCATGTTTTATCAACACCAACTGAAAAGAGAACCAACTCAAAGAGATAACCAACTCTCAATTGCAAGACCTAGTCTGCAAATCTTAGCACCAACTGTGATGTGAGGAATCCAACCCTCAAGTACAATACCCAACTTGTAGATAGAAAGAAATCTGTTAAACTATAACAACATTCTATACCAAGACAAGTGCATCAACTATGCACAACACAACCTGTCACCTCAACCTATCTCATCAATATCATCATCCAAATCTGATCTACTCGCAAAGATCAATCATCGAGTCAACTCTCAACCATATGCACAATATCACCAAGTTAGCCAACAAGATACCTCTATCAATACACCATACTCTCCATAAACCAAATACCATAAACCCTTACACAAGACCATGTGCCAAAAATATACCTTTAATTCTGTAGAAATCATCAAGACCTATACCATACCATGCAACAATTGGAACAATGCAAATCTGATGTGGTTACCAAACTGCCAACTTTCTGCAACTGCCAAATCTGTTGCCACGGTTTTGCTGCCGCGATTCTATTGGTGCAATTTTGCTATCGTGATTCTGCTGCCGCGGTTTTGTTGTCATGATTTTGTTGCCACATTTTTTCTTCTGTGATTCTTATTCCATGATTTTTCTACCGCATTTTTTCTACCGCAAATTCACTCTATCAATAATACTTGCCCAAATAACCTTTCACAAATGGATATTCAATATGCTCAAATATCATACACATAAGCGACCCGTGTTCTCTTATTTATACTTCTCCAAGTAGCTTCCTCTAGGGTTTATCTTCTAACCAACTTACCCAAATTCCTTCTTTTGGGGCTAACCCACTTCTAACCACTTTGTCCACTTACAACCACTTTATCCTCAAATAGTAAAATGTCCACTTGTAGTTGAAACTAATTTATTTTTGATTTTTTTCTTGTTGCAACCACTTAACCCATGACTAAACAATTTGAATGGTCAACTTCTTCTAGGATCTTCTAGAATAATTTGACTTCTTTGACCTTTTAGGGGCTTCTATATAACTCATGAGGGTTCTCCAACTTCACATGGCCATAACTCTCTAACCATGAGGAGTTATGTGACATTCCACATATCGCCAGAAATGACATGACATATACTATCCATATGGAATAGTTTCTCCTACAAATTCACTAATCTTCATTACATTATTACTCAATCAAACTTGGGTTCCCTAACCACACTGCTGGGCTACTCAACCACATAACCATTTGGACTTCACAAAGCATATTCTTGTGAGGGATTTCACCATAAGGGGACCACTTTGGAGTTTATCCATTTGGTTCTTCCTATCAACCATGACATGGAATCAATGATACAAATCCCTTTAAAATAAACACATCATTATGACACCACTTGACATAAACCCTTTCACAACAATTACATCAATGACCATATAACCAATAATCAGTATATCAATGATACAAACACATCACTATGACAATACTTGAAATCAATCCCTTGAAATCAATGACAACATAGTACAACACATGTCTTCTATGGTGTCATCAAAATACACCCCTAACTTCCATTGCCTCCAGAATGAACCATACTTAGATTTATTTTATTTGATGGGTTCGTGGATTCTCAAACTTTCAGACTCACATGTCTTCTATGGTGTCATCAAAATGCACCTCTAGCTTCCGTTACCTCCATAATGAACTATACTTATAATTATTTTATGTGACGGTTTCACAGACTCTCGGACTTGTAGACTCACATGTCTTCTATGGTGTCATCAAAATGCACCCCTAACTTTTGTTACCTCCATAATGAACCATACTTAGAAAATTTTAAGTGAATTCATGAAGCTTACGCTATCCTTCCATTGCTTGATCTAACGACTAAGGATATCACTCTCGATCTGAAGGTCGGGACTTAAATTTTCCTAGCCTCTGGCTCCACCTCGATCTGATGGTCCTGAATTGTCCCGAAAATGACATCAATGGACATGATTCCTCCTCGACCCCTTTGGATTTACACTTGGATTCCAAATTAACCACGATCGTTGATCTGTGACTTTGGTCAGAGATCAATGGTTGTCATATCTTCTGAATATAACATATTTTCCTCATAGCTCTGAGGGTGTTCTAAAATTGATCTATTGGGAATTTGATCCCGATAGAACTTCCTTTGTAGAGCTCCTCCTTTCTAAGATTTTCCTTAGACCTTTCCAAAGGTATTAATGTTGTGCACTCTAATTTCGTGCAACCTAATACACTACCTCTCATGAGCTTTAGGTTTATACTGGATTCCTCTGTAGCTTGCGATATGTCTTCTGTGAAACCTATTATGCTATCTCTATTGAGATTTATGTCAGTGAGATTCTCTATGCATTGTATATGTTTGATTACTATCCATGTTTGATTCATGTTTCCATCAATGACAATACAAAATCAATAATGCCAATAAACTCTCCTTGCCGCTAAATTATTCTATGATTCTTATCGAATTTGTCGATGCACCATGAAAGCAACTCTTTGAAATCACAAACTTCTGGAACATATCCCACCAGAGAAATCTATGACGTCCAAATATGCTTTGAAATCCTCTTTGGAAGTGGTAATGAGGAGTAATACTTGTATTCTATCGACCACTGAAACCTTTGATCTTCCCATACAAATGGGTTGATGGTATCTTCGCAAAATTGTTCCCTTCTTTTGGTTGTCATATTTAATCAAGTTGAAGGATTAGTGTACAGTTCTTTTCAAAACATTATTATGAAAGTAATGTTTTTATCATAATATACTTCAGGGATCTTGATTCAAAGGATCGTTAATATGAATTAAGTTTATAATTGATAAAATTTTGTCTCGAGAAGACCTCCGTTAATAATGGATTTTAATACTTAACCCATTTGTTATTTCCATGAGATTTGCATTAAATGTAGATTGAGGAGAGTGACAAGATAGGATGTGGATTACTACAGGGCGGTGGATAAACATGATGGAGGAACAACAGGATAATGAAATGGAAAAATAAGACATGGTGGGATCGCGGTGTTGTGAATTGTGTATGAAAGAGTTATGAGATCATCATGGGCCATAGTAAAACTTAATAATTTGACTAAATGTTAAAAGGTCATGGAGTTAAAGAGGTGTGGCAGGTCAGTGGGTATGTAGTGATAAAGGGGATTGGGGTGTCACAACGTCATGGGTTGACAAGGGTGAAGGGTATGGTGGAGAAGAATCATAACATCGCGCAAAGAGTGGTAGATTATAAGAAATTTGACTAAGTATAATAAGTGGGTTGGGACGATGGGGTCATAATCATATGTGAATGAATCGACAAAATTCTTTAGATCCATGGTGAGAAATTTGGAAAAGTTTTTAATTATGGGTGAAAAATGAAGGCGACAAAATGTATTTTGGAGGTCATGGAAGTTGAAAAAGAGTAAAGATACATTGTGAACCTATGACAAACACAACAATTTTCTAATCATGGGAAAAATATGAAAGAGAGAGCTTGTGAAAGACTTAATACATTTGGGGATAAAAAACTAGCCCCAAATGTGGGGTAGTAACCCCTTGTGGGTTAGTGAGAATCTATAATCTCGATCATTAGGCAATGGAGTTAATAAAAAAAGAAATAAAGAAAAAGTTTAAGGAATATCTGCAGGGAAATAAAAACTACATACATGTTGAGATGGAGAATTCTTAAGAGAAAAATGTTTTAAGGTGTTTCCCATTGAATGTCAACATCTCAACTCTTCCTTTCATGTCTTTCAACAAATAAGAGTTTTGCCAAAGAACTTTTTCTATCATATGAGGACCGATCCACGGTGCTTAAAACTTTGTATGCATAGATTATTTTTCTTTTTCCCTATTCCATAACAACACCAACTATCCCTTTTGAAAATCCTTTGTTGATGCACTTTGATAAAAATGTCTTTTAATATTCTGTTGTCTTTGAATGATTTTTCTTAATGCCTTTCTCTCTTGTTCTTCCAAATGCATCAATTGATCATATCTTCTTTATATAGGGGAAACTTTTTCTATGTCTTCAATGTTCAAAGAATAAGTCATGGCATTTAATTTCAATTGAACTTGCATTTTTGCTTCCCTTCCATATACTAATGTATATGGTGAAACTCCCGTGCTATCCTTTGGTGCAAGTATACTAGTCCATAGTGTATCAATCAACTTCATATGTCATTATCTCTGGTTCACAGTGATTGTCTTTTTAAGAATTTGGATCAATGTCTTATTTTTAAACACAGCCAAGCCATTTCTTCGTGGATAATAATTTGATGATTAACCCATGATGATACTGTATTACCCACAAAAATTTGTGAATTTTGAACCTATGAAAAATTATCCATTATCAGTTATGATTTTCTCTAGAACTCCAAATCTTGACAAAATATTGTCTTTGAGGAAAGTGATGAGTTCTTTAGAATCAACCTTTTTCAGGGCTACAACTTCTTGCCATTTTGTGAAATAATCATTTGAAGTGAGAATGTATGAGTGAAATTTCTTGAATTTTGGATTGATTGGTACAATAACATCTAGTCCCCACTTTGTAAAAGGTTCTTTAATCATTATAGGCTACAATGGCATTGTTTCCTTCTTCATCTTTCCTAAAAACGTTTGACATGAAATGCATTTTCTAATCATTGAGTAAGAATCCTTAAAAATGGTGGGACAATAATATCCCACTCTCATGATTCTATGTGCAGTTGTTGTTGGTGCAAATTGTCTTCCACAAATACCTTCATGAAACTCTTGTAACACTTTTTGGGCCCTTATAGAATCAATACATCGTAACGAAATTCCATCAAAATTTCTCCGAAACAAGACTTCAAAAACTAATACATATTGATTGGATTGATTGGATTTCATTTTCAATAATCTTGTTTCTTTTGAGAACATACCATTAGGAAATTGACCATAATTCAAATAAAATACTATGTTTTTTTACCATTCTGACGTTGAGAATGATGACCTTGATGAAATGGACATGTCTATGTTTACTACATCAATTCTCATCATTAATTTGAATCATCAATTCTTTCAGAGGCTTGATTTCAATATCATACTCTTGAATTTTGGTAAGCTTCTCAACTTTTGATTTAGTAGCATCTTTACTGGAGATGTTGGGGAATAAGTTATGACATGAAATGATAAAATGTATGTCCTGAAATGTAATACTGATTTGACCAGAGAGGGAGCCTTCTTTTCTATCTTTGAATATCTTAGTTCATAATCATGTAATGTTTTTCTCATGAAACTAATTGGTCATTCTTATCCTTTTGAATTCCTTTGTATTAATATAGAAGCAATAGTCTCTTCTACAACAAATTAATACATATGAAATCTTTATCAAAGTTTGGTCTGACAAAGGGTGGAGCAATAATGATTGCATGCTTGATTCTAGTAAATTCTTCTTGAATTTCTTGAGTCCATTCAAAGTTCTGGTATTTTTTCAACAATATATTGGTGGGCTTCACAATTGTAGCATAGTCTGGGACAAATCTTCGTACAAAGTTTATCTTTCCAAAGAAAGACTGAACTCCCCATTTTGACATTGGAGGAATCAGATCCTTAATTGATTTGATTCTTTATGGATCTATGTATATACCTTCTTTACTAACTATGTATCCCAAAATTGTCCCTATGATACTGCAAATAGACATTTCTTAGGATTCAAAGATATACCATACAATCTGCAATGTTCAAAAACTTCTCTTAAATGTTTAATATGTTCTTCTCTTAATTTTGAGTGAATAGTTAGATCATCTTGATAATCAACCATAAACTTACCAATCAAATATTTAAAGGCATGATCCATTTCCCTTTGAAAAGTTTCTCCATCGTTTTTCAAACTAAACGTCATGTGAACATAAGCATGGGTCTCCCATGGTGTGACAAAAGTAGTATTGGGTATGTCTTCCTCAACAAAAAGCACTTGGTTGTATCCAAAAATCCATCAAGCATAGACATTAAGGTTGAGCCAATAACTTGTTGCAACAACATTTTCATGTTTGCGAGAGAATAATTATCTTGATTCTTTCTCTGTTTAGATCTCTGAAGTCGACACAATGAAAAATTTCCCCACTCTTTTTTCTAACTATAACAGGATTTGAGAGCCACTCTGAGTGTATGATTAGAAAAAATATTCTGGTCTTCTTTAAATTTTCCAATTCCATTGTTACTAAAGTATTCAATTTAGGATTTATCATTCTTATCTTTTTCTTAACAGGCTTCGCTCCTTGTTTAAGTGGTATAATGTGCTGAAAAATGGACTTGCCATATTATTTTAGATCATCATAAGTCCAATAAAAAATATCATAAAAGTCTTTGAACAAAGAAGAATATTGATCGATTTCTTCCTTTATACAACTAATACCAAGATTTATATACTTGGGAACATCAAGTGTACCAATATTTATCTTTTATGTCTCCCAAACTTTCCTGACATATTTCTCTTCCTTTGGATCTTGGATTTTTGTTTGATCATATATTGTAAAAAGACATTCCAAACTAATACAATCTTTTGAAATGGGTACATGAGTTTCATCATCAAGAATTTTAGAAGAATCATTTGAATCAACAAGAAAATCAACAACATGTTCATCATTTTTTAATACTTGCAAATAGTCTTGATTATCATTGAAGGTATGAAAATTATTTTAAGATGAAATGTATTTTGACTTTGGGAACCATCTGAGTTGAAAAGAGATGTTTCCACCGCTAATGAATCATCCTTTTGATTCTTTTCTCAAGGAATTAAAGAGATGTTGAATGAGTTTAAAGAGTCCATGAGCTCACATGCTCTTCTTGCATAGTTTTTCAACTTTTATTTCTTGATTTTATATCTCTTTTTTATATGATTTATAACCAATTATGAGTCACCAGTTACTACCATATTTTCTACTTTCATTTGGAGTGCAATAATCATTCCTTGTATCAGCTCCTTGTACTCTACCTCATTATTTGTACATGGAAATTTCAATCTAATGGCATGTGGATATATATTAGGTTGAATACTTACAAAATTATCCCAACTCCACTTCCAAATTTAGAATAGGTGCCATCAAATGACATCTTCCAAAAACCCTGAAAATAATTTTCTTCCTCTTGTCTTCAAGGGTTGACTTGTTCTGGACCAAGTACAACATAATTTCCAATTCTAGCATCAATATAATTATGCATTGCTTCATTCTCTTTCTTCTTGAATGATATTGGTTTTCTAGTCTCAAGGAACTTTGACCATCATTCCATATTTGTTCAACAACTTAACACAACTTCCATCATTTATAATATATCTACCAATCAATGAGCATCGATATCTTCCTAATACAACACCATATTCTGGAGTTAAATCCACTACTATAATAGTGAAAATTGTTGTGATGTGAGGTGTTGCACTTATCCATGCACAAAAATATTTTATCTCACCACAAGTTGGGACCTTTCTTGAATCAATTGCATATATGCTTTCTCCAGTCTCATAGTACTTGGTGCATCCCATTCTCGATGCTTCCATGAATGATAGAGGCATGATATTGTTGGTAGTTACACTATCAACCAAACAATTATGCAATACAACATCACTATTTTCTATGGTCATGTAGAATGATGGGACTTTACCCCTTGGTCTCATCGATGAAACATTTTGTTGTTGCCTGGAATTTATAACAACAACTTCTATTCTTGTATTTGAATCATCAAGTATCTTTAAAATATTTTCTCTTTGTTGTGGTATATTTACCACCTCCATGAAAGGCAAGGTAATTACGAGTTTGGCTAAGTCATCAATAAAGTTATAATTCATCTGTGGTGGAGTCTTTTCCTGACTAGCAACTGTTTGTTGCTTGGTTGGTTTTGAATTACTTGTTTTCACCTTTTCCTTTTCAGGTGCTTCTTTTGTTTTGAATTTATTTTCTTGTGCTATAATTTGAAAAACATTTTCTTGTGAAATATCATGGTTTTCTTGTTCATCAAAAATGCAAAAGGATGATGTTCCTTCATCCATATGTACTGACTCTGAATTTTCACCTTGAGTGATGTTTTCCTCTTGATCATCATCATTCTAAAAAAATTCCTATTCAACAATTTCTTCCAACATCATGACATGAGGGTTTGGCACTCTTGGTGCCATAGGTCTATGCTCTTCATTTCTATCATTTCTTACTCTTTTATCTTGCAATGGAAATATTGTATTTTGGTTGGGTGGAACAAAATTTCTAGTTCTTTTCAACCTATTAATCTCATTATGCATTTGTCTGATGGTTATGCTCATTTGAGCAATCTCTTTTCTCTATCTTGTTTCTTGAGTAGCCACTGGATCATTTCTAACATAGGGGGAACTCCTTGGAGGATCCCTCCACCAATTCCTCTATTTTAAACATTTCTTGAAGTAGATGGTCCTTGATTTGATATGGAAAGAGTGTTCATGTGTCTTTGTACTTTCCCAAGGATAATCTCGAGATCAACATTGGTCTCCAACATAAATTATTCCATCTTTGTTTCCTTCTGTATGGATCCATTCAAATCATTTGTTTGTGAAGATCTAATTGCATAATTTACATTTTCAAGCATTGCATTCTTATAACACCCAAATATAACAAGAGAATTCAGTCGTTGATCTTTTGGAATTTGATTCAACATCTTGAAGACTTACAAATTGAAATCTCTTATTATTTCCCCTTTCTTGGGGTGGATTTGAGTATATTGTGTGATCAATGTATGATATGCAATGGGAGGTGCATACATCATCATGAACATATTCTCTAGGTCATCAAATGATCTGATTGACTGGGTCGGGAGAGAAAGGTACCATTCATAAGCTGGACCAATAAAAAAAAACTAAGAATTGACCCATGTGTCTTTTTTAATTCATAATTCCATCTCCTGAAAAAACTGGTAAACCCCCTTGACAGAGGGTCAATAGAGTATGTTGTTTTCCTTGTAAATTAAGTAGGCTAGACCTATCCCTTATTCTTGGTACTCTTTGTATTTCATTTATTTATTCTCTATTCTCAAGAATATCATTTCTTTGTTCTCGATCTCCCATGATTAGGGTTATTCTTATTTCTGATCGACAACTTTCACCAACCTCATGAAGCTGTAATATTTTACTCTTACTTCTTGTTAGTGGAACTTTATAAGATTCCATTTTTTCTTGGATTCACACCCTTCTTCTTTATATCAACACTATTTCTCTTTCTTCCTCCCAATCAAGGGTTTCCCACGATCTTTCAAGCTCTTCTCAAATTTTTGATGTTTTCAACACTAAATCATACAATTGATGCAACACACTTCCTTGATTTTTAAGTCCGACTTGCAATTAATATTGATTAGGTTCCAGTTGAGTCATTAAAATTCTAGTTTCTGAAGCCAACCTTTTGTTCTCCCCGGTATGGTCTCCAAACATGTTGATGTTCATATTGGTCACAATACCAACAACAACCTCACGAGAATAAAATCCCCCGACATTTTATAGATGTGGTACTCATTTGTTATAGTTTGAAATATGTAGCTTGATGTTCTTTGAAGAATAGGGGAATGTTAAACAATAAGCCCCAATATTTATTTCTTGAAATAAAGTACAAAAATACTTTTCAAGTACAGAAAAATATTCAATTGAAAATGTTCCTGAGAGAGGGAACAAGAATATTTTTAAAGGCTAAAATAAATATGTTAGAAAAACAAGATCGCAAAGAAATAAAAAAAAAATGCAGAAATAAAACACAAAAGATACACAATACAATAGAGACACAGATATACGTGGTTCACCCAGTGTGGGCTATGTCCACTAGAGAAATTTACAAGTCCTTCCTTATTATTATCCAACAAAATGAAGGGATACAACCTACAACACACCCATTGTAACTTCCTCTTCTTTCTGTCACAGGCTCCTCTCTCAGATTACAATATTCGCAATAATAATCAGCCACAATAAAATTCTCTCATAAAAGAGGGTTGCCTTCTAGGGAGAAAAACACTAACATAACTTTTACCGTCATATCTGTGACCTTATAATGAATGGTCCAAATTGACTATGAAATTACAACTATGCATTTTGCAGTTTATTTTACCTACATATACATGATAAAATCTGATCATGTTCATAAGAGGGAAAGATAAAACTCCACAATTACAAAGAAATTTAAAAGAGTATTTCATTCAAAAAAAAATCGAATATGATAGGGTCACTTCAAAAATATCATGCTTATAAACTCATAGTTTGAGAAATCATTAAAGTTACACCCCAAAGTAGTTCTCTTGGGAGTTCAAAAAATAATAGTGTTTCTTACAATAAAATAAAAGGTTTGTGTTTGTCTAGCGTGACTGGGATGGGACTCCTGTGGACCATAAAAGAAGGTAGAACAAGGTTGCACCTGAAAGAAGAAAAATGAGACAACCAGATATCAATTATGGGTTCTCAAGAAATGAAAATGCACAACTAGATGATTTCTGAATGAGAAGTATGAAGGATAGGAGATTATGAAAGGTGATAAATTTACTTACTATGATGGATTATCTCTCTCATTATATGCTTGTTGATGTGTGTTTTGTATTCTCCTTCGTCGGAATTCCATGACCAATTGTAACTGCCTATTCTTAATTTGGTTCCATTATTTTAGTTAAGGCCTTCTTTAAATAATTCTCAATATAATCTCTCATTGGTGCACCATTTATTTCTTGCCTTACTTTTATGTCAAATAACGAATTTTCCAGATCTCTAAAATCCATTGAAATTTGGTGCAGTGTATCGTCAAGATCTTCATTTTTGTTTACATAACTAGTGAACCAACTTTCCACTTCTATGTCTGAATACTCGGTCAACTTGTTACATTTCTTAGCTGACCTAGTCTTCAACAAGTCCAAATTTTCTTCGAATTTCTCTTTTGACATAAGAATTGAATTCGATATAAGATGTGGGTCCTCCACATATCCGACTGATCCAGCTAAATCCATTTCAATTCATTTCAAATACAATTATCCTCTTTTGACACTTATAGTGTCACATTCATATAACATGTCTTTGAAGCTCTTAATTCTTTTTAACCAACATGCCTTGAATTTCTTTATGCGGACCGAGGAAGGCAAGTTCTCTTCTTTCCTCCTGTACTCACTAACACTTCAAACTTTTGCAACAAAGGTGGAAATATCCCCTTTATAAAATTCTTCCTCATTTTATATATCAGTATAAAGGTATTGTCTAAAGTTTTTCACTATTGATCTCAAAGAAACAAAACTATTTTCCAATTCCCATGTCTCGAGCATAAGAGTAATTATTTTCTTGATTTTTTCTCCAACGTACCTTCTAATGGTAGTGAGTAGAGTTGATGTTCCTCTTAGTATAGAGCTATATTCCATTCTTCCAAAAAGACTCTTCCAAGGCTGCATTGTAACAATTGGACTGACAAATAGAGATGGGGGAATTAAAGTGCTCTCTAATTCTTTAATTCTTCCCTTTAGAGTAGCGTTTTCATTATCCATTTCTCTGATTGAAATTTTTAGGGATTCCCATATAGATTCATGAATTTGTACAATTATGGAAGGTGGAACTCCATTGAAATTGAGTTATGAGCTTAATTTTCTTTAAACCTTTTTATTTTTTGAATGAAATTTTTCAATAACCAGTTTCTTTGAACTTTTGTCAAACAGGGCACTGTGCAAAGTTACAGATTCCTCTTTTCCTTTTGCTAGTCACTAGGATTTTATGAGGTATTTATAGATTTCCATTAGGAGGGTTTTGTTCACCTCCATCATTAGAATTATATATTAAATATTTACTTTTCTCTATAATTGCAAACTGATATTTTTGTTCGGGTAGGCCTCTTTTCTGAGAAGTATTGGGAGACCATGAACTCCTCTCGTTCACAAGTATTGGAATGTACTACAAAATGAGATGTTGTAGCCTAAAAATGTCATATGTTTCATAAACAACATGTTAGGGTCAAACCCTTTGATTTGATCTGCTTTCTTTAAATTAAACTGATCAAGCAAGACGGATAATTCATTAATATTTGTAGTGTTTTTCAACGTTATCTCTCCAATTTTCCATGATAGAGGAATAAACTGCCTTTTCCTCTTTTCGTGAAAGAAATAGGCCCAAAATCTATTCTGCTTACAAACTTCAACAACAAATATCTTATCTGAAGAAAAAAAAATGGAGGTACAAGGGTTTTTCATGGGAACAATAAATTTTAATAA
This sequence comes from Picea mariana, assembly GCA_032191745.1. NCBI lineage: Eukaryota > Viridiplantae > Streptophyta > Pinopsida > Pinales > Pinaceae > Picea > Picea mariana. The sequence goes on along the minus strand of JASDQU010013468.1, from coordinate 51,153 downwards.
TATTGAAATGATCCATTGCTTCAAAGCTTCCTCTCTTATCCAAAAAGGATGTTGCTTCCAAATCCAATCTTGATGTGTTTGGTCCATAAATAAGTTTTTTGAAAGAAGAAATGAATGCATTGTGTACTTCATAAAAATGATACGTAGCCTTATGTTTCCATAAAGCAAGGTACCACATTTGGACATGGTCGATTTTACAATTGACTTGTTTAGCCAAATGTAAACCTTTGAAAAAATAATAGTAAGTGTTGTAGGGTCTAGTCGACTCTGTCGACTAGACCTGACGGTCGACTTAGAACCTATTAGTTGACCAACATAGTTAGAAGTAGAATTCGGTTGAAGTCTCTGTTAACCGATCAACCCAGGTAGTTGCGTAGTTACAACTACCTGATAGAGGTATAAATAGATAAGCACATGAAGGCTCAAATAGCTTAATGTGAGAGGTTATATGTAATTGTGTTGTACTATCTATAATATAATAAAAGGATCATTCTTTGGGCTCTCATTACTTGTGTATGTATTTATATATGTCTATGTGTATGCATGTATCTCTATGATGGCTATGCAATGTTCTACTGGTAACACTCCCTCATTTTCCATAGATTACAACATTGGTTTTGTTGCCGGTAGTAATGAACTTGGGCATGTAGAGGTCTACATAAATGCTAACTCTATAGTACATACATGAGTGATGGGAGCACAAAATTGAGAACTACATCAGAAACTACGCAAGAAGGAATAACCTCTCAAAACTACGCAAGGTCATGGTTCTTTTCAGAAACGCACAAAATATTCCTTGAAACTATCCCAGAAGAATTGTATCAGCACATTAACAGATCAGGTGATGCCTAATTTGACACTCGATGAGAATTTAGGACCAAAGTTGATGAACGGAGGAATACCAAACCTACACGACTCGCTCGAAAGAAGTATTGAAGATTATATTTCAGAACAAGCCATTGAATATCAGATGTCCCTCAACAAAATAAAAGAAAATTTCTACACCGAATTGCATGAAAAATGTTTTTTCACGGTTCCAACACTTTTTCATAAATTCCTCCTTGAAAAGAGAGTCAGTGACACCGTCGAATACAGACCAAGATTAGGCACACCATTACCAAATAGAAACTTCCAAGAAAGAGATGAAAAGTGGGAAGCATTTCTTGACACAAAGTGCAAAGATATAAGAGAATCCTGGGATTACTTATTGAATAAATAAACATGGCCAACGCTCCTGAATTAGAGTAAGTTGGGTTGGAAATGGGGGCTTGGTCGAAACTGTGAGATGCCATAAAACAAGAAGTAGTGTTTCCAAAGTCTAAATGTCTTCAAGAGGGAAGCAAGCCCATAAGAAATCCACTGATATCCAAAAAATAGAACGGGATAAAAGACAATAGAAAAGAGAAGAACTTCGTAACCAGTGGAACAAAAAATGTTGGATATAAATATGTCCTAGGAGGGTCATCCAGTCAGAGCACATGATCAATCTTATTTAGATAGAGATTGACCAGAGTTGGCAACAACAACAGCCACGACGACACCTGAAAGAAGTAGTGATGCACAACTGAACATCCATCAATTTATCGACAAAACGAAAAGTATGAATTACAAATAATTTGGAATAGCTTTATGTACGTCTCCAGGACTGGAAACCAATCCACAGATAAGTTAATTTATCCGACAAAGGATGCAAATCGATGACCAATCTGCAAGATTATGGTACAAAACGGAAGACCAGGGAAACCTACAAGATGCATTGATTGTCGAGCTAGAACGAATTGAAGTCAAAAATATGATTATCCAAATCAAGGACCTCACCAAATCAACCCCCTTTCCACATCTAATCTTGAGAGAAGAAATTAACTATAGTCTAGAAGCGACACAACCTTTGGAATGATGACTAGTCGAATATAAAGATCAAAGTTCTCAAACTGAGGACATGTTTTCTATAACCAAGAATAAACAACTATTCCTTAAGTATCATCCATTGTCGGACACAAAACAAAATCGATGAGAAGATTCAACAGCTCAGTCAAAATAAGTAGTATCTCAAACACTAGGAAAACCAAGCGTTCCTACCAAGAAAATTAAAATGGGATTAAACCACATCCCCATTTACAAAGGAGAGGAGGAACCAAAGAGCCGTTGGTTCGTATGTGAAAAGTTTTGGGATGTAGATGATATTATAGATGAGGATAAGAAAATGGATCATTTTAGAGTTGTGCTACGCCCTCGAGCCTTAACATGGTACATGAACTACACGAAAAAACAAACTCGTTCAAAGGAATAAATAAAGAACAGATTTTTAACATTCTTTAAAATTCAGGACATCACACATTTGGCAGCCCAAAAGTTAAAAGAAATCAAACAATGACCAGGTGAGTCGGTAAGATAATATGACAAGAGATTCAAAGATATCCTAAGTCAAATCCCAACGATGATCGATTAAAACTTGCTAGTCCAGTGGTATGTAGTTGGGCTACTTCCAAGAATCCGATCTCCGCTACACTTATACGAGATAACCAACTATGAATAAGCGCTACGGAAGGCACAACGAGTCGAGTTTGATGACGATATCCCATCGAATTCCTCGACGACGAAGAGACTTGAGGAAAAAATAGAACATTTTCAATATATATATATATATATATATATATATATATATATATATACGACGCAATGAAATATGGTGCGCCGCATGCACCGAAGATAGACACACAAAGGATAATTTTCCCCTAAATGAGTGCACTCAAACAACAGACATCCACTGAGTAAAAGCCCAGAAATACTATAATATATGTGAATGCTTAGCTAATCATAGTATACAATATTGTCCAATCAATCTAAACAACATGAAGTGGTGCCACATCTGTGAAGCTTATGATCACTGAAATTCAAAATGCCATCTAAATGCTAGAAATCAGAATAATATACGAACAGTCTACCACATAGATTCCATCGACCAAGAAAACAACTATGGTCGAAGAGATGATTAATATGGTGGTCATGGTTGAGGTCTACGAGGCCGACATGGATTTGGTGGTCGAGATCGAGGTTGAGGTCATGGATGACCATATTGTTCTAATTGCTATAAAAATGATCACGAAAACACAAATTGTCCCATAAAAGACATAATTGATTTGAAATTTTGCAATACATGGGGCATTGGAGATTACTCTTTAGAATAATTCCCAATAGTACTCGACAAAATAATACCAAGAAAAATTGTGAATCTACTACACACATTATCCAAGCAAGAGGTGAGGAACTCCAAAAGCTTACCTATTGTTGCAAGGTAGGGCATAGGACGAGATATTCAGAGTGTTGGTTGTGGAGCCTGATTATCTTCCTGATTCAGAGGTCCTTTCTTTCAGCCGTGTTTATACCCCATGAAGTATTTACACCCCAGAAGTATGTACACTCTTCCACGCAGGGGAGTGCAGAGGGGGGGCACCCCCTCTGCGGGGTTTGGGGGCAAGCGGGCCCCCAGCGGGGGTTCGGGGGCGAAGCCCCCAAAGAAAAAATGCCTTGTAAAAGTATATTGTAATTTCATTGTAAATCTGGACCGTTCATTATAAGGTCACAGATCTAATGGTAGAGATTATGTTAGGGATTTTTTCCCTAGAAGGCAACCCTCTTTTATGAGGGAAATGTATTGCGGATATGTATGATGGTGAATATTTGTATTCTGAGAGAGGAGACTGTGAGAGAAAGAAGAGGAAGTTACAGTGGGTTTTGTTGTAGGTTGTATCCCTTCATTTGTTGGATAATAATAAAGGAAGGACCTGACAATTTCTCTGGTGGACGTAGCCCACATTGGGTGAACCACGTAAATCTGTGTCTCTCTTGTATTGTGTGTCTTCTGTGTTTTGTTTCTGCATTTGTTTTATTTTATTGCTCCGCGGTCCTATTTTTCTAACATAGAGTCCACCAAAAATTACCAAAGAAAGAAGGCTGACAACTTCCCAAACCCAGATAAAGAAGAAAACATGATGAGAGAAGCTTTTAAATTCTTCAGGAATTCCACAGAAGATCAACAGAACTCAAGAAGTCAAAACAAAGACACCATCCAAGAACTTTTGCAACTCCTCAAAGAAAAACATTTGATAGGTAGGTTGTTGGATCTACTGAACATACTACGAGAATACAAAGATGGTTAGAAACCAACCAAGGATGCAAATCACCTCTCTTATAACAACAAAGATTACGATCCACGAGTCGACTTGGAGATTGAGAGAATGATGGTCAATCAAGTGGTCATTGATTTTGGATCGCAAGTCAATATTTTACTACAAGAAACATAGGTATGAATGGGCTAACCCAACCTATCACCCACGATGAATTATCTTAAGTTAGCCGATCAAATATTAATAGAACCAATTGGAATATTTATAAATGACGACACACAAATTATGGGAATACAGACTTCGGTTGAATTCAAGGTGATCGACCTTGTTAAAGGAATGCCAACGTATGCAGCTCTTGTTGGTTAGCCATGGGGTTGACGAATGAAAGGAACTATCTCTCTGGAAAGAGATATAATTAAATTGAAAGGAAGTGGGAGAAAAACAATTATTCCTATTATAGCAATATTTTTCTCACCTTATGCAATCTTACATAGACGACCTTTTTCCATTTCCCTATGTAGACTTGAAGTCTCTTTTTTCAAATCCCAGATCTAAAAACATGATTTTTCCACATATACACACCCTACCTATATTACAACATGTGTATACGCAGGTTGCACCACTACAAACCACATACATCAGGATTTGTGCCCAAAATTAAAAAATGGTGTCGGGTTTCCATGTCATGTCACAAGATCAATGATCCTTGGCCTTCCATATACTAGAAATGTTCTGAATCGGCCCATCAATTCCACTTTAAGGCTATAAATGGGCCAAATCTGAGCTATGGAAAAGAGGAGAAAGAATTCAAATTTGAGAGAAAAGTTACTCTGGACAAATTATTCACTTCACATTGAGTCTGCATCCCTTTGTCCTTTAAGTCTGAACACATTGTTCAACCCCCAAGCTCTTCCCTTATTGGTTGAGAACCTCATTGTCTCTATTATATGAGTTTTCCTTTGGTGGAGGATTGAAGTGGTGGAGGCCCAGCTGGAAGGAACTTAGTTTCTCGGTTCCGAACCATGCCGACACAGAAGTTTGTAACTCATTCACTTCTGTTGATTACATATTAATAGAAATACTATTTTCTCATCCAATTGATATCTTGTGAATATTTGAATTTTTATTACATGGGCATATTTGTTATGAATATTGATGGATTATGATATTGAATGTGCTAACATTATCTATTATCACCATATGCTTGTGTTGCTTGGTTCTTGAGGACTAGTTGCAGGTATATTTCTTTGGGTCAAGTGCTCAATGGCGGACTTCATCGAACGTCTGGACAAGGTAGGCCTTTTACCTTGTCTTGCTAGCATATTTGTTTATATAGCATACTTGACATTAGAGTTGATTTCTGCAATCATTTCCATCTGATGTGGTTTACCCCTAGCCATAGAGAGATTGTCCTCGTAACAGAATTGGCAACCATACTGGTGATAAAATCTTATTTTTCAGGGTTTGGAGTGTTTTTCTCCTTAGATTGCTCTCGTTTATATTGAGTTTCTTGTCGTATGATTGCTTGACAACCTTTGTTCATTCTAAGTCTGATTTTCTTAGCCTTCTCCTTAGCTTGGTTGTGTTTTGACACATATGCATGGATTTTTTCTTGACAGTTGTGTACATACGTGTGTTGTACTTCTACAAGCTACATACATACACGCTTTTCCCTTGAACAATTGTGTACATCAACCTTTGTTGCTTGGTTGTCAGGTTTGGTGGTTGCCGGGTAGGTTTTGATGATTCCCGAGTCTTCTTGGGTCTCTGTGGTGACTGTTAAGTGTCTATGGAATGACAGAAAACTTGTCTTTGGTTGAGTTTTTGGGTAGTTCCTTTCTCATCATTGTTTTCATTTGATTGTCCTTGAATATTGGGCTGGGTGTTTTCTTCTTGATATCCTACTTGGTTTTTTTTCTGTTTACACACAATAGAGTCTTTATGTCAAGTTGTTTTTTAGTCCTTGCATTTTCATTTTATTATATTGAAAATACAAAAATATTAGGCATTTTACATTGATTGGCATTTTTGTCTCTTGAGTCTTTGTCATTTATCTTAGTGCATGTAAAGAAAGATTGTTTTTTATTTAGAATTGCATAATTGAATTGAAAATTGCATTTTTGAAAATCATATAATTTATTGGAAATTGAAGTTAGGACTTTGCATTGTATTCATATTCATTTATTTTACTTGCTGAGTCATAACATCACTAGTTTCACGACCACACCTTTTGAGTAAGCAAGGCCATTAAAATTAACGCTATAATTTAAAATTGATTTGTAATGATTTTATTTTCTAGGGTGCACAAACTAGCTTAGGATTTAGAGCCTTAGAATAGGATTCTGTGAGTAAAATTCTCCAAGGCTATTAAATCAACATATGTTTCTAACTAAGGGAGTGGAGAAATCCATTGTAAAATCAATAATATCAGGAGGCTCCACTTACACCAGAGTTAAGCACGAGGTCGCGTGAGGTTGGTTGAAGGGATATGCCCCCGATACCTTCTTAACGTTAGATATATTTATGGGGATCTTGCTAGATCCCTTACCTATGTGAGAGGCGGTGCTTTCAAGGTTTCAGGTTTTGTTGCCCTGCCCATACGGTGGACCTGACTTACGATTATTCATCTGTGCATTGGTTATACTATGGTTTCTTAGTTGCTTGACTTAGGTACCACATAGGTTACTTGTAGGGGTTATTCTGCAGGTACCCCGGGTCAGATAAGGGTTGGACAACACACAACCTTTATGGAGGATTACCTCTCTGGGGGATCTGACCGACTGGATGTTAAGCCCACGAGGGCCCTTATAACTGATTATGTTTCCTCCAATCTTTAGCAGCGAAGTCTCAGGCCCCTCTTGGGCGAGGCATACCTACTTTAGAGATAGAGGTCCCTTTCAGCCACTTTATCCTGTTTGTGTGCATATTGGTCATTTGATTATTTTTTGGTGTGATCTTTGATTACTATTTAGCCTTAGGATTTGTTTTTTATATCTTGAATCTTGAGTCATCATGGAGCCAAACCAACTTCCCCGCAGGTATCGCCACTTGTTACAGTTACCACCGCATTTTGAGTCTTTTCCTTCTAAAAGGCGTAGAGTTATTAAACGTGGTACACACACCTCCACTTATCAGACTTGTGATTCTACAAGGATGAGTACTGAACTAAGTCAACAAGATATTGTGATCCCTTCGATTCCCACACCTACTATAGTTGATAGTACCCCTTCGACTCCTTCAATCATAATGGTTCTAGTGTCAGGGGAACCTATCATCATCGTTGTCCATCCTATAGTGAATACTCAACCTATTGCCATGAACCCATTTGGGTCTCTTGGTCACTCATCGAGCTATAATGTTCAGTCCATTCCTATGACCTCTAGTCCCTTTTCCTATGGTATGCCAAATTTTACATTGCAGTTTTTAAACTCCATCCTAGCCGTTGGCCCTAATTCTAGCATTGGACTCAGTGGAACACCTCCTCCTTATACTCCATTTTATTTTGGTGGCACTCATGTCCCTCGAATGATTCCTACCATGGGAGTCTTTCTTCCTTTCAATCCCGAGTCTAATCTTGTTTCTTCTGGATGGAGTAACTAACCTAGAAAACAAGATTTTTCTCACGTTCCATCCTTTACACTCACCTCCTCAGTGTTGATTTAGACCAACATGTTTGGCATGATAAATCCACCTTTATCCTCTAGATTCACACCCAGAGGAGGTCAATTTCACACCTTGGGCAACCCCCAACCCGAGTCCACTCTGGCTAGGGGAAGTTTTTATAATCCTCATCAGAACATTCCTACTAGAATGGTGCCCAACCAACCCCTTATGAATCATTCTGTAGGAGGGCCTTACAATCTCGGACAGGTCCATGGTGCTTACTAGAACCCTGGATGGGATGTGATTCCCCAACCACTGTCTTTCCAGGGAGCTTGGGGCCAGATGTCACAACCCCATCTCCTTTTTATGGCCATGCTCAATCTTCCAGACTTGTATAAGTTGATGAACGACCCTGTGTATCATGATCCTATATGCCCCCCCATTCCCACAGAGATTCCTTCAGATATTCCAAAATTTAAAGGCAAGAATGGCAAGGATCTTGGTGATCACTTCACCACCTTTCACCTATGGTTTTCTTCAAATTCCCTTAACGATGATTCTATTCAGTTAATATTGTTTCAACGCACCCTTACAGGGGTTGTTGGGAAATGGTATATCAAGCTACCAAGAGGGGCATACAAAAAATTTAGTCAGATGGTTTTAGTCTTCCTTAACCACTTCCAATTGTTGGTTCGTTACGATGATGGCTTAGAAATTTTGTCGACCTTATGCCAGGAAAAATCCACTCATATTTCAGATCACATCCAGGAGTGGCATAGACGGAAGAGGTTGATCAAGACCTACATACCCCCAAAATTTCTACTAGAGTGGTTACATATGAGGAAGAAGTGATTTTCAAATCCCAACAATTATATCTTATATATGATCAGTCTAGGATGTTATACGAGATTCTTCCTGATGCACCAAGGTCAAACTATGAACCTAGATAAAATCTCAGGCCTCATGCCGATGGCATTGTAGGCTCTGCCAATGTGAAATCTGCAGACTTGGTGACAAGCCATTTGAAAGAGTTTTCTCTAAACCACTCTGCAAGAGGGCCAAATTCATCTGTTTCTTCCAATCCCACTCAGTCAGCGGATGTACATTCCATGCAATTGTCGATCAAACCAAATGGTAACCAACAACTAGGCGGGAATAAGAAGAAAGGACGTAATAATAATCGTAAGGGTGGGAAGAATAATAAATCCAAGGACAATACTAATAATGAGAAGATGAATAATAATGCTGGTGAGGGAAAGAAAGAAAGGCAGAAGGTGAAATTTCCCTGTCAGATTTGTACAGATGATCACCTTACCAATTTGTGCCCCAAACTTGTGAAAGCCGCGAGGATTTTATCTCTACCATCCATTGTATTGACGAATCCTTTTCCACATAACTAGCACATGGCCTCAAGCTTCTCACATGCCAGAAATGTGGCGAGTGGGAGTCAAAACCCACCGGCATAAGATGGTGACCATTTATGCATCAATATGGTCAACTATGAGGTTAATGTAGCCACTCGATATCACGATTACAGTTCTCCACAAACTATTCCTAGTCTAGAGTCTCCTCCTCCTCCAGAGATTCCCTTACAGATCGAAAAAACAGATCCACCACCTCATATTCTAAAAGGAGTACTCAAGCACTCTACCCACAATCCTAATGCTAGAGCTTCCCATAATAACTCTATTGTTGAAGACCTGGGTCAAACCTCTTATGCGATGTCAGACATGTGGAGGAGATCTAGATCCTTGTGGCTCAAAAATTATCAATTTTGACGTCACATCTGTGAAGCCTCGCTTACCTTACCATGTGGCATTCAAAATACACGTGCGTTACTCAAAATATACCATCAAACGTACTGTCTTTGATGAAGGCATTGCAACATGTGTCATGTCCCTGGTCTGTTGGAAAGCCCTCGACTCTCCGAATCTTTATCAATCTCCGACCATGTTAACTGCTTTTGATGGTTGTTCCTTCCACCCTCACGGTATTCTTCCTGCCTTTCCAGTCCAGTTAGGTGGTAAGACAGTATAGGTGGATGTCGAGTTGGTTGATGCACCCCTCAATTATAACTTGTTACTAGGACACAATTGGAATTACACTATGACTTCCATTGTATCATCCATCTTCCATACTCTTTGTTTTCCTCATGATGGGAACATCACGACGATCGATCAATTTTCCTTTGCGTATGCTAGTCCCAATGCATCTGTTGGACCGTCGATCCCCGTGGTCAACAATTCTCAGCTAGCTATTGAGAATATCAATGTTAGAATGTATTAATCCATTATGGGTACCTTCGACTTCATGGCACCAGTTCACCATATTTATTCCATGTCCAGTAGGCTCATTTCGTCAGAGAGGTCCATTACTTTCCACACTTCCTATTTTAATGATCCTTGGACCCTACCTTCCTCGACTGCATCTTGTTAAGGTTAGTCACATACTGGAATGGCCATGCCACTATCGGCAACAAAGATAGAGTATCCAGTTTTTCTTGACTCTTCCGTCGATCCAAATCCTATTACCTTGCAGATGGACGAGGATGATCCTATTCTTGAGCCCATGTGGGCTTCTTTTTCATCTTTTTCACATGACTTCCTCAATATGAAGTTTCCCTCAGATGAAGATATCATGGAGGCCATGAATGGTTTTGACAAACCTTGGGATGATATGCATCATCGCTCTTATTTTCTCCCAGAGCTTTCCAAAATCGAACAAGATGACTTTAGGTCTACTTTGAGTGAGATAGTTGGTCATGTCATAGTTCCACTTGATACAAACGACATTTATGCTGAAGGAAACATGGAGAGTATCTCTCCTACTATCACGATCGATATTTCTCATACCCCTGGCAAGATTGAAAATGTACACATTCATGCAGATTGTTCGCCAAAAGAAATCATGATCTACACCGAACTCTTCAAGGAATTCTGAGATGTATTCGCTTGGTCATATGAAGAGATGCCAAGAATCGACCCTCGAATTGTCGAACATGAGATTAAAACTTACTTGGATGCTAAGCCAGTTTGACAATGTCTTAGAGTCGTCAATCCCCGGAAGGCCCCTGTTATTAAGGCAGAGGTAAAGAAACTGCTTAATGTTGGCTTTATCTATCTAGTTCCCTTGACTGAATGGGTATCCAATACCATTATGTGAATAAGAAGCAATGAAACATCTATGTATGCATGTATTTTCGTGACCTGAACAAATCCTGTCCTAAAGACAACTTCCCTACACCTTTCATCAATCAGATTCTCGACGACTGTGTGGGAAGAAAAGTTTTTTCTTTCATGGACGGATTTTCAAGGTATAACCAAATTCAAATTAAACCCGAGGATCAACATAAGATGAAATTTGTTTGTCCTTGGGGTACTTTCACATATCGAAAGATGCCTTTCGGCCTTAAAAATGTTGAAGAAACCTTCCAATGTTCTTTTACCTTCGCATTCCATGATCTCAAACATATAGTCGAGGCTTATCTTGACAGTCTTGCTTCTCCCTCTCGTAAGAGAGTGGATCACCCTAAGCACCTTCGGCTAGTTTTTGAAAGATGTCATCATTATCGCATCTAGTTGAACTCGTATAAATGCATCTTTTGCATTAGGTCAGGACATCTTCTAGGATTTTTAGTCTCTGAGACCAGGATCATGGCATATTTGTTAAAGGTTGAGGCAATACTTCGATTGCCTCGCCCATGCACTATTCGACAACTTCAAGGTTTACAAGGGAAAGATAACTTTTTACGTCGGTTTATAGTGAACTATGCCAATATTAATAAGGGTTTCATGAGTATCTTGAAGAAGGACACCCCTTTTATCTAGGATGAGCGAGCCCAAGAATCCTTTGATGCTTTGAAGAAATCCTTGGTATCGACACCTCTGCTGAAGTCTCCTAACTACAGTAGAGATTAGTTGATTTATGTCACCACGTCCGAAGAGACGATTGGTATGGTATTGGTTCAGGAGGATGATGAGCTCCACGAGCACGTCATTTACTATCTTAGTCTAAACTTAGTCGGTCCTGAGCTCAAATACTCTCACATTGAAAATATAACTTTGGATGTCATCCATGCAGTCCAACGATTACGACATTACATATTTCTTTGCAAGACAACTATGGTTGTCGATGTCAGTCCATTTCAATACGTCCTTACCAAGCATATCACAGGGGGAAAATACAATAAATGGATTGTCATTTTACAAGAATTTGATCTCGATTTCTCTTCTACGAAATGCAAGAAATCACTAGTCTTTTTAGAGTTAATATCTAACTTCCCACGATTGGATGAGGATGTTATTCATGTTGATTCTTTTGCGGATAAAAACATTTTCCTTGTCTCGTCGTCTAACCCCTGGTATGGAGACATTGTTCTCTATCTTCAAACTTTGAATTTCTCTCAACATCTATCGTGCGATGAACGACGACGTATACGATACCAAGCTAAGAATTACCTTATTGTCAGTGACACTCTGTATTGTCAAGGAATAGACAATATATTATGTTGTTGTTTAACTCAAGAAGAAGTCGATTCAGTTCTAAACGATTGCCACAGTGGGGCTTGTGGTGGTCATCTATCCGGGCTTGCGACATCCTAGAAAATTTTGCGAGCCGATTATTTTTGGTCATCTATATTTAAATATTTCATTGAAGTGGTTAAGAAGTGTCACCCCTGCCAGGTGTTCACTCAAAAAATGCGCTCGCATCCATCCCCTCTCCATCCAGTCATTATCGTCGATCCCTTCACCAAGTGGGGGTGGACTTTGTGGATTGCAACCCAACTTCGGCTGGGGGGAATCAACACATTATTGTGGCCATAGAATACTTTAATAAGTGGGATAAGGCCATGCCTACAGTTAAATCCAATGGGAAGACTATCGCCTTCTTCGTTTTCAATCAAATTATCGCCAGGTTCAGAATCTCGAGTGATATGGTCACTGATCATGGCAGTCACTTTCAGAATGAAATGATGGAAGAAATAGAAGCTAAATTGGGGTTTAAGCATGGTCATTCTTCCCCTTACTACCCCCAGGAAAATGGACAGGTGGAGGCCGTAAACAAGTCTCTCAAGACCATTTTGCAGAAAACTGTCAGCGAAAGCAAATCTGACTATCATATCATGCTATATCCTGCACTTTGGGCATACCAAACCTTGGTCAAGACTGCCACCAGTTTCTATCCTTTCCAGTTAGTACACGGTGTGGATTCGATCTTACGTATTGAATGTGAAATCCCTTGTCTTAGATTGGGAGTTGCACTACTACCTGACACTTCTAATATTGAACGACGCCTCGCTCACCTAGAGAGTCTTGAAGAGCAACATCGAGATGCCTCTATGACTATTGAAGTGAATAAAATATGTGTCAAGGTCCAATACGATAACTCTATCTATCCTCAGTTGTACGTTGAGGGTGACTTGGTTCTTTTATATGATCAAGCCAAAGAACCACTGGGAGCATGCAAGTTCAAACCCATGTGGCATGGTCCCTATATCATGCGACATGTCTTAGAAAAAGGATCCTGTGAATTATAATATTATGAAGGGAACATGTTGGTTGAGCTGAAGAATGGTCTCTACTTGAAAATATATTACGCTTGAGCCCCATGCTTGGGTGTAACTCTTTGTATACTAATGTAATTTAGTGTATATATCTTTTCCTTGGTTGGTAGATGTCAATGAAGTCTTCGGTCTACTTAGCAATCACAGACGGAGCCATTCATCATACATGGAACTTGTCTTCCACGACTTGGGTTGTATTCACCTGAGAGTCTACTCGTGTCTTCAGGTGGTGTATGCCTAGGGACATCCATGAATAATGTGGCCGAATATATCTTCGTTATAGAACTTTTGTGTGATGACATTTCACATGGTATTCACTCTCTATAGGTTAGCCTAGATTCCTAGTTAGTAGTATATCAATTGAATGGAATTTACCATGTGCGTGACTCTATGTTACTCTGACGATTTCTACGGGTATGACTTTTAGAATGACATTTTGATTTTATTACTTATCATCACATACCTAGGAGTTCTAATTATGTATCTAATGCATATGCTAATTTCATTTTAGATTGGCATTTTTCACATAACTAAAGAAAAGAAAACATTCTCATCAATGTACACATTATAACAAAAGTAAAGCAGAAGAACCATGTTTTTATATATATTTCAAAAAATATGATGTTTATAGTACAAAATTGGGGCTAACACCCTCAATACACATATACAGTCGATAATACAAAAGTCATGAAATCTACGCATGTGGCGCCAGATGAGTGTCATGATAGAAAACTATGGTGTTTGCGAGACATCGAAAGAGTCACACCCATGCAAGTGGCATGCCTACCACTTGTCGTTGCATAGAATCTGACAGATCCTCCACCCAAACCATCAGAATACTTGGTGTCAAACAAGAAAGGTTGCCCTGCACATTTTGAAGGACTCTCTCTACTTCTCCTCCCACTGCCTCATCTCCCCGGTGCCTTTGACGATGTCGTGGAATCTCTTTCAGCCATCGTGGACCTACGTATGTGTCACATACATGTTTAATTAGTACTTAAACATCATCCAAAAATATTTTTGTTTTTCCCTATACAAAAATACAAAAAAATGAAATATTTAAAAGACTTTGACATACCTATGTCCCCATAGGAAGTCCTTGGTGGTAATGGCATGTCAGGGTCCCCTCTGAAGTCATTCCCTACATAAGGGTAGTCATCCAGAGATATGACCTGTCGTCTCCACCAGTAGAAGAAATCATCATTGTAGGGTGTGGGAACCCTACCTCCCCCCTACTGTCTCATCACCTCAGTCCATCGTGCTATGGATGGATCATGAGGTCCACGCGGAACGATATCAACTCTAGGTCCCAAACCTAGAACCCGCTTGAAGAAAAAAATACATAATATGGAAGTGAACCCGAAGTTCCTCTTACCACCCTGTTTGCATTCTGTCAATTGGATCTTCATGTTAGCCAGTAGTGAGGTGCACCAGTCATACACCATGGGTCTCGAGCACTCTATGGAGTAGAACATAAGAGGCCTTGATGCCTGGTGCAATGAGGTTGATCCTGTGATCTATGTCAAAATAAGGACAACAATCTTGAGGCTTAGACTGTTTATCGCTCGGATGGGGAGTTGTATCCCTACCTTCTCGGTCCTTGTAATGAAATGAGCGGCTATGTATTCTTCTATATTCATACCGATCCCAGCTCCTTGGGATTTGAGGTTGACCACCTCACCCCAATGTCACAGCCCTGTCAAGAAATAAATGTCCTCAACTTCAATCCTTAATGGTTTCCCATCAAGGTTGAATCTCTCATTATATGGATCCTAGTAATCTACGAGAAACTGTAGAAATATCACTTGGTCCCTCATCCCTTTGAGAGCCCAAAACTTATACAACCCAAAAATTTATCAAGGCCATTTGGTCCCCTGGATCTCTTTTCATAACAACATCTACCTCTTCATGTTCCCTTTCCCTCCACTCTAGCACCAGGCTGCAAGAGAAAATCTTTTTTCGAGTTAGAAATCTATAAAAACATTGTTTACAGACATATACACAGGTTTCAGTGTTCACAGTCGCATATAGGGATGAGTATATGTTGGTTTTCTTTTAGACAACTGCGTATACTCAGGCGTATACGCGACCCGATGAACGGTATACCGCATACACCTAAACTTTTAATTTGCACCCTAAATAACTTAAAAATTGAAACCTAACTACAAAATATAATCCATTGAAAAGAAAGAGGAGGGGAAGAGGAATTACCTAGTCCAGACGGTCGTCAATTCTATCACTCGTAGCTCCCACAATCAGTAGTTGAAGTTCGGAGGTAATTTGGTCCAAAATCCACTATTTGGGCAAAAAATACAAATGGTATAGTAAATTTGGCTTTTTTACTATTTATAGCAAATTTTTACCCACTTTGTATAGTTTCGAAAAATATTTTCACCTAATGGACTAATACAACAGTGGATTGAGTTGGTTTTGTAGTTTTATCCAAGGATTCCGGTGGTTTTCAGCGTTATGTCGCCCGTTCGTAACTTTGGATAGGTATTTTCACTACCTAGCATATAATATAGGTATCCATTCCATCATGCACACTTACATCGTCCAATGAATGTCACTCATATGCCTTAGGTATGAACCCATTTTATAGCAACACAAAACTTTCTATCTGGTACTAGAAGTGTCGTTATCAAATGGTTGAGACTTACCAAACATGGGTACCCTAGTTAGATACTTTATTTGGCACCCATGCAAAGATTTTTTCCGTAGGACTGAGAGTCCCTTATAGCTAATACATGACTTTATGATGAACTTCATTTCTCACTCATAAACATGCTGACCTATACCTAGAGGACTCCCAAATGAGTTTGATTTAAGCTATTTTTCGACTCATCTTCAAAAAGCGAAAAGATTGTCGAGTGAACTTGTCTCCTTCACACTCGTAAATTGGATTTGAAAGGACTTCTATTTGGTGCAAGTTTATCCCTTTTTCAAACCAACTAGACTAAGATTACGAAAAAGGACATTTTTCGGCATTAAGTTGTGATTGCATCTCATGCCCTTGCTTGTAGTATTGAGCCTATTGTTGATTCTCTCTTTGCATTATAAACCATTTGCCTCAATAGTTTTGCATCCTCAACCAAGCAGAGCCTTGTTTATATCATTCGCAACTTGATACCCCATATCCAAGAGGGAACATTCCCCCGAGTGTCCATCCCCCGCATGCACCTCCTTGCATTGATCATAGGTATGTTCCACTACTAGAACTAGTTTTGCTTACTCGCAACACTCATTTCCTCCTCTATAACATAACATTCATTTGACTATGAAAAAACAAAAAAATATTGGCGAGAAGGGATTATTATCTTATATTGGCAGCAGTCCTGTCTCCTTTGAATTGAGCACAAATTTTTTTGAGTCCACTTTTCATCATAATTTTAGGTTTAACATGACCTTAGGAAGCTAAGCTCGTTATATAGAGTTTTCTCCTCTGACCGGTTACTCTTCCAGTCCCTATGGAGATTTTGATTGATGCCTCTTGCATCTCACAATTTCATCATTGATTCTATGCTGCCAAAGTCTTCCATATGTCTCATGCTCTTGTTCAAAGGATTTCTATCAACCTATGTCGGCCATTCCTCAGAACTCTTGAATTTTCATGTCGGCCATACCCTCAGTTTGTCTCAAAATCACATGAAACTGTAGTTATATTGTGCACCCTGGTCCTACTTTCTTCATTGGTAGGTAACCTTGAACCCAACAGTAGACATTTCATCATTGGTCATTGACTGGGTTGTTTCCCTTGTGTTCAATGACAAGACATCTATTCACACATTGGGATTCGTGCAGTGTCTTGGACGCCATTATCCCTATTGGTGGTTTCCTCACCTTTTTCAACAATTTTTCTCATTGGATGCTATTGAGAGGGTCTTTTTCGTGTACGAATTGCACTTGGAACACACAAAAGACGCACAGGGTTGTTGGTTCGTGAACATGTTCTTCATCCGATTTCCTCCAAATCATAAAGCTCTTTCTTTGTACCTCATGATGAATGATGAGAGATGACTTAATGCTCTCCTTTCAGCGGGTCTCCTTCCATTGACTTTATCTTATATATTTTGGAAACAAGGCCTAGAATCCTATGAGTACCTAGAGGCTTACAGTCATTAGTGGCAGGTTCTCTCGCCATCGACAGTTGGGAATACATCAATGTCTTCTGATCAATGGATTATTCAAGTGTTTGACCCTGACTCCTTTATTCACACTTGTAATAATGTACTCGGTGCCTTGATACCTACTTTCATCATCGGTAGGTTGTCTCATGTTTGTTAACAGTATACCTCAATGATCGGTAATCAAACGAAGTCTCAATGTGTTCGAACTCAACTCTTTTATTCACACGATGTATACTTTCACCTTTGGCGGATCATGTAGAAGACTTGAAGACATCCGTTTATAGTTGCAACTTTCTTGAGTTGTTGCTACCTTTCATTGGACCAATACCTATGTGACTTCAATGATCATGGGAGATCAAGTTGTACTCCATTGTATACAGATATCTTCAAATTGATTTGAGATTGGTTTTACTAGGCCTTGTTCGTGACTATGACAAGCTTTGGCATGTAGACACCTTTGTATTGCCTATTCATGGCCATGGACAATTGTTTGGTATGTTTTCACATGGATCTGCAATGTAATTCAAATTGGCATCCATGTATGCAAATTCAGTACAGATTGTAATGAGCAACTAGTTCTTCCAGCTAGGTCCCCATTACTCCACTTCTAGGTTTTTATATTCTATTTCGGCCATCGCAGATACTCCTCTGACCTCACACATTAGGGGGAATCTGTTATAGAAATATTTGCCTCACCTTATGCAATCTTACACAAAGGGCCTTTTTCCATTTCCCTATGAAGACTTGAAGTCCCTTTCTGCAAATCCCAGAGATAAAAACATGATTTTTCCATATATATGCACCCTCCCTATATTACAACATGTGTATACATAGGTTGCACCACTACAACCCATGTACATCGGTATTTGTGCCCAAAATTAAAAAATGGTATCGAGTTTCCATGTCACGTCATGAGATCAATGATCCTTGGCCTTCCATATACTAAAAACGTTCTGAATCAGCCCTTCAGTTCCACTTGAAGGCTATAAATGGGCCAAATCCGAGCTATGGAAAAGAGGAGAAAGAATTCAATTTGGAGAGCAAAGTTACTCTGGAGAAATTATTCACTTCACATTGAGTCTACATCCATTTGTCCTTTAAGTCTGAACACATTATCTATCCCCCAAGCTCTTCCCTTATTGATTGAGAACCTCATTGTCTCTATTATATGAGCTTGCCTTTGGTGGAGGATTGAAGTGGTGGAGGCCCAACTGGAAGGAACTTAGTTTCTCGATTCTGAACCGTGATGACACAAAAGTTTGTAACTCATTCACTTATGTTGACTACATTTTAATAGAAATACTCTTTTCTCGTCCAATTGATATCTTATGAATATTTGAATTGTTATTCCATGGGCATATGTTTTTATGAATATTGATGGATTATGCTATTGAATGCGGTAACATTATCTATTATCACCATATGCTTGTGTTTCTTGGTCGTTGAGGACTAGTTGCGGGTATATTTATTTGGGTCAAGTGCTCAATTATGGACTTCATCGAACATTTGGACGAGGTAGGCCTTTTATCTTGTCTTTCTAGCATATTTTTTAATATAGCATACTTGAGATTAGAGTTGATTTCTGCAGTCATTTCCGTCTGTTGTGGTTTACCCCTAGCCATAGAGATATTTTCCTCATAACAATTCCCCTGATTCCAAAGGAAGGAAAACCATGGATGGAATTGTGGGATGAATATCAAGAAGCCATATGTCTATATCAGATAAATGTTGGGCGCATGCCTATTTTGAGAAGAAAGGCTATTTTGGGCATAAGAAAATTTTTGGAGAAAAGGTCTATTTTGGAAAAGACCTAATTTTGGAAAGAAGACCTAATTTTGGAGCGTGCGCAATCGATGGTAAGAAAGAAGCATGTAGAAAAATAAGGAAAAGAAACATGCAAGAGGAAAAACAACATGGTTCCTAGGTAGACAAACCTAACCATTATAGGGTTAGGGTTTTTGATAAAAATTGTAACGACTATAACCCTGAAAAATAATATAAATAAGAACCTATGAGGTCTAGGTTAGGGGTTCAGTTCTTGTTTAGCAATGTAAGTTCGTTGTTGAGGTTCAATGGTTAGTATGATTGTAATAAGGTAATAGAAGAGTCAAGTAATCCATATTTTGAGGGTTAGGTCATAGGCTGAGGAGCCTGGTGTGATATAGTTTACCTCACAGAGGTTCCTTAACCTCTTCATGGTAGTATGATGGAAGATGTAATGCGTGAAACACCATATTTTGTAGCATACTAAACAAAAGAGAAGAGAATCCATATATTTGTGGATGTAGCCCAGGAGGGGGTGAACCATGGTAAAACATGTGTTATATGTTATGTTTCTTGCATGTTTACTTTATGTCAATGATTATTTATGAATGACTGGTTAAGATAGATATATTAGAATGCATGCATGTCTTAAACAAGGAATGAAACCTAGGAATACTTGACTGAATGCATGAAGAAGATAGAATACACCCCCAGATCCCCACTCATTCCTATAATACAAGCACTTGAGAATTGAAGTCACCTATAAAGCTATCTCAGGTGAGACTATGCAGTGCACTCTGTGCGTAGCGTTTCCTTCTAGTTTACCAGGAGGGCCGATAGTTTTAGAGGGCTTTGTTGGAAACCTGTTGAGATCCGAACTTGGGTCAGCCCAAGAAGTAGAGGTGAGAGATAGAAAAAAATAATAAACAATGAACAAAAATATTATATAGAACCAACCGAGTAAGGAGAAATTTGGAGAGAATCCCCCATGTCAGTTGGACATAATTCCGACTCCACCTTATACAGTTCTGGAAAATAGAAAATTACGAAGCACATGCAAAAGGTTGTTGGTCTATCGAAATTATTCCAAAGAAACATATTAAGACATGTTACTCAATCTAGTTTGTACCAAAAGTACATGAAAAAATAACTCAACAAACTCTCACTCTTCTTTCGACTGACAATCAGATAAAAAAAACCTTGCGATACAGTGAACGACATACCCCTTCGATCCATGTCAAAGAGGTAGAAAAATCCACAAGAGAGAAAGGAAGGACACAGAGCCTTGTGGAAAATTTCATAGGCCAAGCTGCAAGATGGTGGGAAGCACACTTCCCCGATTACAAACATCAATGACTGTGTCGATATACTTCGTTGAAAGATTCATAGACAAGAAATTATCCAAAGATGCAGATATTCCCACATTCAAAATTGGCTACAACCCAATAGAAAATATTCAACGTTGTGAAAGAGAATGGAGAAGAATAGGATATAAGGATGAAAGAGTATGGCCCCATATGTTTCCAAGTACATTAGATGAGATACCAAGAAAATGGTATAAGATTGAAGAAGCATGCGGACATACTTCAAACTGGGCTGAAATCAAAGGAAATTTTGTGCAAGACTTTGAATTTAATCAAGTAGAGGAACACTTGAAAGATGCATCATATCAAATAAAAATATTTCTAGAAAGTCCTTCACCAAATATATAGAAAGAAAAAACAAATATGTCAGTTAATGGAGGGTCGACATCGACTTGCAATTTTGTGTTGGTAGAAAACAAAGAAATCTCAACTACACAGAGGATCGACATGGAGAATATAAATGGACAGAACAGAGCTTCCAGTGGAAAAAAGACCATCCAGCATTGCAGAATCATGTGAAGTCAGTATTAAGTATAGCCACAGAACACAAAGAAGACCAAGAACAACTTGACTTCCCAAAAAATTTTACAAAAATTGAAGAAGGAGAACACCATCTCGACGAAGAAAAATCACAAGAATGGATGGACGTAGAAATAAAAATGAAGGAGTTTGACATATCAAATGATGTTTGACCAAAAATGGTACGAATAGGTGACTATTGGTTTGATAAGAAAAAAATTGACATAGTTAGTCTACTTGTTGGCGCAAGCCTATTTTTGGAGAGAAAATCCTATTTTTGAGCATAGGCCTATTTTGGGAGAGAAAAGCCTATTTCTGAGTGCATTCCTATTTTGGGATAGAAAATCATATTTTTGAGCGCACGCCATATGTTGAGGAAAAGAAACATGTGGAAGATGGAGGAAAAGTAGCGTGACACGATTGCAGACAAACCTAGCCATGTTAGGTTTAGGGTTTTTGATATGAATGTAATAGCGATGAGCCAATAGAGTAGTATAAATAAAGGCCTAGGAGGTGTAGTAGAGGTTCGTCAAAGAGATAATCGTTTTGGTCTGAATAAGATAGCTTTTGAGGGTTAGGTCATAGGTTGTGGAGCCTAGTGTGGTCTAGTTCGCCTCATGGATGAAACTGGTCCTAATTTATGATTGTAAGCCTGAAGGATGTAATGCACGCAGTGAAGATTTTGAAGAATGATGAATAAAAGAGAAAATGAGACATATATTTGTGGACGTAGCCCCAAGGGGGGTGAACCACGTTAAAATTATTGTGTTAATGTGTCTAAATGACTGTTCTACTATTTTTTTGTTTATCAGTTAAAGAATGAATGTTTAGCTTAGATTATGACAACATGCATGCATAGTTGGTTAATGAATGAATACTATATTTAAATGAAAGGATAATAATTGTGATACATGAGGAAAAGGAACATATCACATCCCCAATACCTTCCCTGGCTGTAGATATCTGAGTCTTGCAGTCCCCCATAAGCTATCTCGGGTGAGACTACGATGTGCACTCTGTGCGCAAACGTTGCCTTCTGGTTTACCAGGAGGGTCGATAGTTTGAGGGTTTTGTTGGAAACCTTTGAGATCAAAACTTGTGTTAGCCCAAGCATCCAACAAATGGTTTTGTTTTTGACTGGAACTACACAGGATAGATCAG
Source organism: Picea mariana (assembly GCA_032191745.1). Taxonomy (NCBI): domain Eukaryota; kingdom Viridiplantae; phylum Streptophyta; class Pinopsida; order Pinales; family Pinaceae; genus Picea; species Picea mariana. The sequence goes on along the minus strand of JASDQU010013468.1, from coordinate 28,925 downwards.
AAGGGATCTATTGAAGAACAACACAGAGAATGAAAATGTAGAAGGGAATGTTTAGGCCATGGAATCCAACGCAGGAGAATATTGAAACATGGTTAAGGAAAAAGGAACTCAAGTTTGCGCAACAGGACAATAGAAACCCTAAATATACACCATGCAAATATCTTGACAAATATGTGTTTAGCGACTGGCATGAAGTATTTTTCTGTGACTTTTGACATATATTACAGGAGTGGTTATTGAGGTTAAAGGAAAACCATCCTACCAATCGGATAAGACAACTAGAGTGGCATCCTTTGGAGGTCACGTAGTTGTAGCAATTCAATAATAAATTTACGCGCACAATATATTTTTGGTTAGACAATATTATTGCAGGGTTTATCACTGAATTTGTAGTTGATACTGCGAAGTCATACACTGTTGTAGAGCATGAATTTTTGAAGGGACCTAGAGGTAGGTAAATAAGATAACCATATACTTCCATAAATATTTTATTATATCACAAAGGCGTGATGACCATGGAATCATAAAAACAAACTTCCCTACGCACATGGGGGAAGGGGGGAAGCACTGATAGGAGTCTGAGATATGGACAAACAACTAGATAAGGGGAAGCATAAAGAGGCCATGAACCCAATCATGATGGATGAGGATCAGAAAAAGATGATAATGGAAAAATATGGAACTATGCACAATGGTAGACCTTACCAATATAAGATGAATAAAAAAAATAGGGCCATAGCCGATAGAGAAGGCTTGCAGAGCAATGAAGAAGAGGTAGAGGATCTCCAGGCTATGGAGCAGATTGAGGAAATTTTGCGCACAACACATGAAAGGAAAAAAAGAGGTATAGGTCCAGGAATAGAAGGAATAACTACAATCCATATCATAGTTAGTGTGGAACCTACAACCTCATGTGCGACTAATACACCTGGAGGAACACAAGATTTTAGAAAACCAATTTTTAGTTGAAGAGGGGAAACATGTCAGGGGTCTAAAAAAGGGAAACCAACTAGGGCCTTTTTCCATTTCCCTATGCACAGAGGACCTTTTTCCATTTCCCTGTGCAGACTTATCATCTCTTTTTGATGAATCCATAGCTAAAAATGCATATTTTTCCACATATACGCGCCCTATCTACTATACATCATGCGTATATGTCGGCTGCTCCACTACAACCTGCGTACAATGAGATTTGTGCCAGAAAATACAAAAATGGAGTTGGGTTTCCATGTCACGATAGGTTATCTCTGATCCTTGGCCTTCAATATACTGGAAACTTTCCGACTCGGCCCTTCAGTTTCATTTTGAAGGCTATAAGAGCCCAATTCTGAGCTATGGAAAAGAGGAGAAAGCATTCAACTTTGAGAGAAAAGTTACTCTGGAGAAATTACTTCATATTGAGTCTACATCCCTTTGTCCCTCAAGTCTGAACATAGTTTTCAACCCCCAAGCTCTTCCCTTATTGTTGGAGAACCTTATTGTCTCCCTTCTATGAGTTTTCCTTTGATGGAGGATTGAAGTGGTGGAGGCCCAATTGGAAGCAACTTAGTTTATTGGTTCTGAACCGTGCCGACACGGAAGTCTATAATGTTTACACTTCTGCTGGTGATATTTAATAGAAATACTCCTTTCCCATCCTATTGATATCATGCAAATATATGATTATTATCCATGGGATTGTTTACTATTTTTATTAATGGATTATGCTATCTAATGTGCTAACCCCTTTATATTATCACTATATGCTTTCTTTGCTTGTTTGTTGAGAACTTGTTGTAGGTATAAAGCTTTGGGTTGAAGTGCTCAACAATGGACATCATCAAACGTTGGAACGAGGTAGGCCTCTTTCTTATCTTTCTTGCACATAGGTTATATAGAATATTTTGGAATTGAGTTGATTTCTATAGTCATACCTATATGTTGTGGTTTACTCTATCCATAGATAGTTTTTCCCTTGTAACAGAATTGGCGACCATACTGGGGATATTTTCTTTCTAAGGGTTTGGAGTACTTTTTGTCCTTGCATTTCTCTCTTTTCTTTTTGGTTCTTGTCGTATCACTGCTTGATAGATTCTTTTCACTCTGGGTCTGAGTTTTCATCCTTTCTCCCTTTCTTGGCCTTAAATCAAATAATATACGTGTCTTTGGCCTTGACATTCGCGTACACACGTGTGTTGTCTCACTGCAAGCTGTGTATATACACACGGTTTGCCTGAACAATCATGTACACCTTGTTTCCTTGCTTTTTTTCTTGGTTTGGTGATTGTTGGGTGGGATTTTATGGCTATTGAGCTTTCTTAGGTCTCTGTAGTGCCTGTTAGGTGTCTTTGGGATGACATGAAACCTGTTTGGAGTTGAATTTTTGGGCAAAATATTTCTCGTCTTTTCATTTTGTTTTGTCCTTGTACCATTGGGATGTGTGCTTTGTTGCTTGGTATTCTGCCTGAGTTATTTCTTTTATACACGGTAGAATTTATATATCAGGTTGCTTATCAGTCCATGCATTTTCTTTTTTAGTATATTGAAAATACAAAAAAAATAAGCATTTTTCATTGCTTGGCATTTTTTGTCTTTTGAATCTTTATCATTAGCTTAGTGCATTTAGTGAAATATTGCATTTTACTTCTGAATTGCAGAGTTGAAATTGAAAATTGCATTGTTTTTATAAGCATATCATTCATTGAAAAGTTAAAGTTAGACTTTGCATTATATTCATATTTACTTTTCTTGCAGAGTCATAACATCATGAGTTTCATTCCCATGCCTTTTTGAGTAATCACGACCACTAAAATTTACGCTTTAAATTAAAATTGATTAGTCATGATTTTATTTTTTAGGGTGCGCAAACTGGCCTAGGATTTAGTGCCCTTGGAATAGGATTTTGTGAGTAAACTTCTCCAAGGCAATTAAATCAACATATGTGTCTCAGATAGAGAGTTGAGAATTCCATTGTATAATTGGTAAGATCAGGAGGCTCCCCTCACACCAGAGTTAATCATGATGTCACGCGAAGTTGGTTGAAGGGATATCCCCCTGATACTCGCCTAGCATCAGAGATATTTATGTGGATTTATTCGTATTTGGGGATCTTGGAAGTGCCCATACCTTCGTGAGAGGTGGTGATTTCAAGGTTTTGGGCTTTGCTACCTTGCCCATATAGTGATCTAGACTTACGATTGCTTGCTTGTGCATCAGTTATACAGTGGCTTATTAGTTGCTTGACTTAGGTATCTCATAGGTTACTTGCAAGGGTTATTCTGCTAGTACCCTGGGTCAGATATGGGTCAAACAACACACAAACTTTATGGAGGATTACCTCTCCAGGGGGATCTGACCAACTGGTTGTTAAGCCCACGAGGGCCCCTATAAATTATTTTGTTACCTTCAATATTTAGCGGGGAGTCTCAAGTCCCTCTTGGATGAGACATACCTTCTTTAGGGAGGGAGGCCACTTAGCCACTTTAGCCCATTTGCATGCATATTGGCTGTCTGAATTTTTGGTATTCTCTTTGATTACTAGCTGGCCTTAGGATATTACTTTCATTTCTTGAGTCGTGAGTCGTTGTGGAGTTGGACCAGCCTCATCGTCGGTCCCGTCGCTTGTTACAGTTACCACCAAATTTCAAGTCTTTTCCTTCTAAAAGGCATAGAGTTACTAGGTGTGGTACACACAGATCCACCGTTCAGAATTGCAAATCTATAAACATGATTAGTGAACCTAATATTCAAAGAAATGGGAGCTCTTTGACTCTCATACCTACTGTATTTAATGGCACCCCTTCAGCTCTTGCAACCACCTCAGTTGCAGCACCGGAGGCACCTATCATTACTATGGCTCGATCTATAGTTAATGCACAATATATTTCCTCGAACCCTTTTGGGGATTTTGGTCACTCGTTGGGTTACAATGCTCAGTCCATCCATATGGATTCTAGTCCATTTTCTTATGGTATGCCTAACTTTACTTCCCAATTTTAGAATACCATCCCAGCTACTGGTCCTAATTCTAGCATTGGACTTGGGGGCACTACACCTTCTTACAATCCATTTCCATTTGGTGGTTCTCATATCCCCCAAACGAATCCTAATTTAGGAGATTTTCCTGCTTTTAAAACCAGGTCTAATCCTGTAACTGTTGGGTGGAAAAACCAACCTGGAGGACAAGATTCAACTCAAGTTATGCCCTATACCCCCACCTCCTTAGTGTCGATTCCTACCAATGCTTTTGGCATGATGAATCCACTTCAATCCTCCGGGTTCCCACCCAGAGGAGGTGAGTCTTACACTTTGGGAAACCCCCAACCTGGATCTAATATGAATGGGGGAAATATTTATAACCCCTAACCCGGATCTAATCCGACCAGGGGGGATTTTTATATTCCTCAATAGAACATTCCTGCTGGAATGACGCCCAACCCACCTTTTATGAATCATCCGAGAGGAGGGCCTTATAATCCCGGACAGGGCTATGTGTGCTTACCAAAATCCTAGATGGGATGTATTTCCCAACACACAATATTTCCCGGGAGGTTTGGGCCAGATGTCGCAGCCCCACCTTCCTTTTCTGGCCACACTTAATCTGCTAGATTTGACTAAGTTAATGAACAACGCCGTGAATCATGATCCTACATGGGCCCTCATCCCCACCAAACATTCTTCAGACATCCCAAAGTTTGAAGGTAAGAATGGCAAGGACCCTGGTGATCACGTTACTACCTTTCACCTTTGGTGCTCATCAAATTCCCTTAATGATGATTCTATTAGATTAAGATTGTTTCAACGCACTCTCATTGGAGTCACTGTGAAATGTTATATTGATCTACCTAGGGGGGCATATGGGACCTTTAATCAGTTGGTGATCGTCTTTCTTAACCACTTCCATTTGCCCATTCACTATGATGCTGGCCTCGAACTCTTGTTGACTTTATGCTAGGATACCACCACTCATATCTTGGACCATATCTAGGAGTGGCATAGACGGAAGAGGTTGATTAATAATACTATACCCCCGACCTTTCTTTTAGAATGGTTTCTTAATTATTTTCATGCTCCTATCTCGAAGGACGTTGCTACTTCCAGGGTTACCACTGAGGAAGAAGCTATCTTTAGAGCCCATCAGTTAGATTTGATATATGCTCAGTCTGGGATGTTCACCATCTTCTTCCAGACGCACCGCGGTAAACTTACGACCCTAGAAAAAATCTCGTACCTCATGCCGATGGTATTGTAGTTTTCACCAATGTAATATCCATAAACTCAACAACAAGCCACTTGAAGAACTTGTCTCAAGGCCAGTCTACTGGAGAGATAGCTTCATCTGTGTCCTCTAACCCCACTCATCCAGTGGATGTACATTCCCTACAATCATCGAAAAACCCAAATGGTATCCATGAACCAGGAGGGAATAAGAAGAAAGGTCGAAATAATCGTAAGGGTGGGAAAAATGGTAATAAACCCAAGGACAATGATAATAATGGGAAGTCTAATGTTGGAGAGGGAAAGAAAGAGAAACGTAAGGTGAAGTTTCCTTGTAAATTTTGTAATGATGACCACCTTACACATTTATGCCGCAAGCTTGTGGAGGCTGCAAGGATTTTAAATCTATCACCCGCCATGCTGACAAATCCATTCCCACATAATCAACATTTAGCCTCAAGCTCTTCAAACGTCGGAAATGCGGTTGGTGGGAGTCAAAACCCATCGTCGCAAGATGGAAACCGTATTTGTATCAATATAGTCGATGCGAAAATTGATGTAGCCACCTGCTCTCAAGAATATATCTCTTCACAAGCTAACTCTGGTCTAGAAGCTCCTCCTCCCCATCCAGAGATGAACTTACAGATTGAGAAACCAGAGCCACCACCTCATATTCTGAAAGGATTACTCAAGATCTCTACCCACAGCCCTAATGCTAGAGCCACCCAGAACTACTCTATTGTTGAGGATCTGGGCCAAACCCCTTGTGCAATGTCGGCTTTGGAGGTACTCCAGACGTGTCCCTCACAAAGGAATGCCTTACTCTCTACTTTAGGAGATCTTGAACCTAGTGGCTCAAAAGTTATCAAGTTTGATGTCACGGATGTGAAGCCTCTCTTACCTTACCATGTGGCCTTCCAAATCCACATGGAGTATTCCAAGTATACCATCAAACACGCGGTTGTTGATGAAGGTGCTTCCACTTGCGTGATGTCCCTAGTCTGTTGGAAAGCTGTCGGTTCTACAACTCTTTACAAGTCATCGAACATGTTGACTACTTTCGACGATCATTCCTTTCGCCCTCACGGTATTCTCCCTACCTTTCCGGTCCAGTTAGGTTGGAAGACAATAGAGGTGGAAGTAGAGTTATTTGATGCGCCTCTTGATTATAACCTGTTACTAGGACACAATTGGACCTATGCTATGGTCATCGTCGTATCGTCTGTCTTCCATGTTCTTTGTTTTCCTCATCAAGGGAGGATCGTGAAGATCGATCAGTTATCCTTTGCATACTCTAGTCCTAATGCATTTGTTGGATCGTCGATCCCTGTGATCGACAATTCTCAGTCGGCAACTAAGAATATCTRTGTTGGTATGTATTCTTCCCTCATGGGTAMTTTTGACTTCTCATCACCGATTCACCATGTTTAYGCCATGTCTAGTAAACCCACTTCAACAGATAGGTCCATTCCTTTCCGCACTTCTTATTTTAGTGATCGATGGACCCTACCTTTCCCGACTGCGTCTACTGAAATTYAGTTGCATGCTGGCACGACCATGCCACTATCAGCCACAGAGATTGTGTATCAAGCTATTCTTGACTCTTCCATTGATCTTGATCCTGCTACCTCGACAACGGACGAGGAGGATCCCATTCTTAGGCCTATATGGGCCACTTCATTGTCTGGTTCACTTGATTTCCTAGATGAGACTTTTCCTTCAGCTAAATCCATCCTCGAACCCATGAATGATTCTGATAGACCTTGGGATGATATGTACCATCGATCTTATTTTCTCCCGTAGCTTGAAAGAATCGAACAAGATGAATTTCGGTCTACCTTGAGTGAGATAGTCGATCACCCTGTGGTTCCACTTGATACGCATGAAATTTATGTCGAAGGAAACATGGCGAGTATTTCCCCTACCGTCACAATCGATATCTCTCATACCCCTGGCAAGGTTGAAAACATAAATATAGGTGTGGATTGTTCGCTAGAAGAAATTTTGATCTACATTGAACTCTTCAAAGAATTTTGAGATGTATTTGCTTAGTCATATGAAGAGATGCCAGGGATCGACCGTCATATTGTCGAACATGAGATTAGAACTTATCCAGATGCTAAACTTGTTCGACAATGTCTTAGAGCTGTGAATCCTAGAAAGGCCCCTACTATTAAGGCAGAGTTAGAGAAGCTACTTAAAGTTGGCTTCATCTACCCAATTCCCTTGACTGAATGGGTATTCAACCCTATTCTTGTGAATAAAAAGCAAGGAACTATCCGATTATGTATGGAATTTCGCGACCTGAATAAGGTTTTTCCTAAAGATAACTTCCCCACACCTTTTATCGATCAGATTCCTGATGAATGTCCGGGAAGCGAATATTTTCTTTAATGGATGGATTTTCAGGGTCTCACCAAATCCAGATCAAACCTGAGGACCAACACAAGACAACATTTATTTGTCCTTGGGGTACTTTTGCGTACCGGAAAATGCCTTTCATCCTTAAAATCGTCGGAGCAACCTTCCAACGTGCCATGACTTTTTCTTTTAATTATTTAAAGCACATAGTCAAATATTACCTCGATGATCTTGCTACTCACTCTCGTAAGAGACGGGATCACGTTACCCACCTTTGGCTTGTTTTAGAAAGATGTCGTTACTATAAAATCTGGTTGAACCCTCACAAGTGCATCTTTTGCATTAATTCTGGTCGTCTTTTAGGGTTTCTAGTTTTCGAGACTAGAATCATGGTAGATCCTCTAAAGGTTGAGGCAATACTCCAATTGCCTCCCCTGTGCATGATTAGACAACTCTAGGGTTTACAGGGGAAATCTAACTTTCTACGTCGATTTATAGTGAATTATGCCAATATCACTAAGGGTTTCATGCATCTCTTGAAGAAAAACACCCCTTTTATCTGGGATGAGCGAGCCTAGGAGTCTTTCGATGCTTTGAAGAAAGCCTTGGTGTTGGCCCCTTTGCTGAAGTCTCCTAATTACAGTAGATATTACTTGCTTTATATCACCGCGTCTGAGGAGATGATTGGTATGGTTCTAGTTCAGAAGGATGATAAGCTCCATGAGCACGTCATCTACTATCTTAGTCGAAACTTAGTCAGTCCAAAGATTAATTACTCTCATATCGAAAAGCTAGCTTTGGCTGTCATTCACGTAGTCCAATATCTATGTCACTATATATTACTTTGCAAGGCAACCATGGTTGTCGATGTCAATCCATTTCAATACGTCCTTACCAGGCGTATCATAGGGGGGAAATATAATAAATGGATTGTCATCTTACAAGAGTTTGATCTCAACTTCGCTTCAGCAAAGTCCAAGAAATCACTAGTCTTTGTGTAGTTAATATCTGATTTTCCTCGATTAGATGAGGATGTTATCCATTTTGATTCATTTGCAGATGAACACATTTTCCTTGTCTCATCGTCTGACCCTTGGTATGGAGACATTGTTCTCTATCTCCAAACCTTGAAGTTCACTTAGCATCTCTCGCATGATGATCGACGACATATTAGATACCAAGCAAAGAAGTATACTATCATCGGTGACACTTTTTATCATCGAGGAATAGATGATATCTTACGTCGTTTTTTAACTCATGAAGAGGCTAAATTGGTTTTAAATGATTTCCATAAAGGGGCTTGTGGTGGTCACCTATCCGGGCTTGCAACATCCCAAAAAATATTGTGAGCCAGTTATTTTTGGCCTTCTATATTTAAAGATTGTATTGAAGCGGTTAAGAAGTGTCACCCCTGCCAGATGTTCACTCAGAAAATGCGCTTGCATCCATCCCCTCTTCACCCATTCATTACTGTTGATCCCTTCACCAAGTGGGGGGTGGACTTCGTTGATTGAAACCCAACTTCGGCTGGGGGACACCAACACATTATCGTGGCCTTCGACTACTTTACTAAGTGGGTTGAGGCCATGCCTACCATGAACTCCAATGGGAAGACTGCAACCTACTTCGTATTCAACCAAATTATTACCTGGTTTGGTATCCCGAGTGAGATTGTCACTGATCATGGAAGTCACTTTCAAAATGAAATGATGGATGAACTAGCACCTAATATGGGGTTTAGACATGATCATTCTTCTCCTGATTACCCCTAGGAAAATGGGTAAGTACAGGCCATCAACAAGTCTCTCAAGACCATTTTTCAAAATATTGTTAGTCGGAGTAAATCTGATTGGCACATCATGTTATATTTCTCACTTTGGGCATATCGAACCTCGGTTAAGATTGCCACCGAATTTTACCCTTTCCAGTTAGTACACGGTGTGGAGTCGATTTTACCTATTGAATGTGAAATCCCTTCTCTTAAGTTGGAAGTTGAGCTCCTACCTGACACTTCATATCTAGAGAGATGCCTTATACACCTAGAGAGTCTTGACAAGCAGCGTCGAGATGCCTTTACGACAATTGAGGTGAATAAGAAATGTGTCAAGGTCCAGTACGATAAGTTTTTCTATCCTCGATTGTACACTAAGGGTGACTTGGTCCTTTTGTATGATCAATCTAAAGAACCGTTGGGGGTAGGTAAGTTTAAACCCATGTGGCATGGTCCTTATATCGTGAAATGTGTTCTAGAAAAAGGAGCCTATGAATTAGAAGATTATGAAGGGAATAAGTTGGTCGAGCCCAGAAATGGGCTCTACTTGAAAAGATATTATGCTTGAGCCCCAAGCTTGGGTGGAACTCTTTGTATACTAATGTAATTTAGTGCATATACATATATTTTCCCTTTCATTATGTCTTTGGCTTGCTTATCGGGTTTTCTCTTTGTTGGAACATGTCAACAGAGTCTTTGGTCTACCTAGGATTCATAGACGGAGCCAGTCGTCATACACGGAACTTGGCTTTCGTCAATTGGGTGGTTTACTCACCCAAGGGTCTACTGGTGTCTTCAGGTGGTGTATGCCTAGGGCCATCCATGAATAATTTGCTTGAATATAGCTCTATCATAGAACTTTTACGCGATGCCATCTCACATGGTATTCTCTCTTTATAAGTTCACCTAGATTCCTAGTTAGTAGTATGTCAGTTGAACGATAGTTACCGCGTGCATGATCCTACTTTACTCCAACGATTCCTATGGGTACATATTTTGGAATGGAAATTTGATTTTATTACATATTATCACATTCCTAGGAGTTCTAATCATGTATCTAATGCCTATTCTAATTACGTTTTAGATTGGCATTTGTCACATTAATAAAGAAAAGAAAACCATCACATCAATGTACACATTGTAAAATATAAGTAAAGCCAAAGATCCCTTTTTATATATTTCAAAAAATATGGTGTTTATAGTACAAAATGGGGCTAACACCCTCATGTACATATACATTCAGTATCATAATATCCCATGACATCTAGACCTGTGGCATCGGATGTGTGTCATAGTAGAAAACCGTGACATTTGCGAGACGCCGAAAGAGTCATACCCATGCCCTGGGCACACCAACCACCTGTCGCTACATGGCTTTAGGCAGGTCCTCTACCTGAACCATGGGTATCTTGTGAGTCAGACGCGACAGGTTTCCTTGCATGTTTTGTAGCACCATCTCAGCTTCCCCTCCCGCCACTTTGTCTCCCTAGTTCCTCCATCGATGTCGAGGGAAACCCTATGGCCGTCACAGACCCACGTCTATAGCACATAAAGTCTAGTCAATACTTAAGAACCATCCAAAAATATTTTTGTCCTAATCATACAAAAATAAAAAAACAATTAAAATATGTAAAAAAAAAAATTGACATACCTATGTCACCATAAGCGGCTCCTGGTGGAAGTGGCATGTTTGGATCTCCTCTGAAGTCAATCCCCTCATAAGGATAGTCATCCAGAGCGATGACCTGTCGCCGCCACCAATAGAAAAATTCCTCATTGTAGGGTGTCGGTACCCTACCTCCTCCCTATCACCTCATCACCTCGGTCCACCATGCCATGGCTGGATTGCAAGGTCCTCTCGAGAGAATCTCAACTCTAGGTTCCAAACCTGGAACCCACTTGAAAAAGATATTGCACAAGAAGGAGGCAAACCCAAAATTCCTTTTCCCTCCCTGTTTACACTCTGTCAACTGGCTCTTCATATTGGCCAGTAGTGAGGTACACCAGTCATACACTATGGGTCTCACACACTGCACTGCATAGAACATGAGCAGCCTCGATGCCTGGTGCAACGAGGCTGAACCTGTGATCCTGGTTAAAACTAGGACAATGATCTTCAGACTGAGGTTGTTTATTTCCCAAATAGGGACCTGAATCCCTACCTTAGGATTCCCAGTTACACAATGGGCGTTGATATATTCTTCTATCTTCATCCCACTGCCTGCCCCCCATGATTTGAGATTCACAACCTCCCCCAACGCGATAAACCAGTCAGAAAGTAAATGTCCTCTACTTCAATTCTCAATGGTTTCCCGTCGATATTGAAGCTCTCGCTATCAGGATCCCAGTAGCCCACCAACATCTCCAACAACCTCACCTGGGCTCTCATCCCTTTGAGTGCCCAAAACTTATACAAACCACATCGCTTTAAGTCCATTTGGGCCCCCTAATCTCGATCTATAGTGGCATCAACCTCCTCATGTTCCCTCTCTCGCCATTCAAGCACCATCCTGCGAAAAACAAACACAATTTTGAGTTAGAACCCTTCATTTTGGTCACTTGCGTGCTTGTACACGACTTCCTATTCACATAGTTGCGTGTAGGGCTCAATATACACTCCTTGTAGTTAATACAAGAGCGTCTACCTCATCATATACACAATCTAATCACAAAAAGATCGCATACATCGAAAACTATACTTTGGGCTTCAAATAACTAAAAATTTAAAACCTAATTCAAAATTGTAATCCATGGAAATTGACAAGGAAGAGATCAAGAATTACCTGATCCAGACGGCTCATGATTTCGTTGTCGAATGCTCCTGCAATTGTCGTTTGAATCTTGGAGGAATTTTGGTCCAATTTGCACTTGTTGGGTAAAAAATCAAAATGGTATAGTAATTTATGATTTTATTACTATTTATAAATCATTTTTACCCACTTTCTATAGTTTAAACCATTTTTTGCACCTAATGGACTAATACAAAAGTGGATCGAGTTGGTTTTTGCAGTTGTAACCTAGGATTCTTGCAGATTTCAGTACTTTGTCGACCATTTGTCACCTTGGGTAGGTATGATCATTACCCAGCATACATGATAGGTATCCATTCCATTATGCATTTTTGCATTATCCTATAACTGTCACTATTTATGCCCTAGGTATGAACCCATTTGTTGCGACATAGAACCTTCCGTATGATATAAAGTCGTGTCATTATCAAGTGGTAGAAACTTACCGAACATGCATGCCCTAGTTAGATCCCCTACTTCACTTGGTGCCCATGCAGAGATTTTTTTCTTTGGACTGGGAGTCCCTCACTACTAATACATGAATTGATATTGAGCCTCATTTCTCACTCATAACCATGTTGCTTTATTACCCAAGGACTCCCAAATGAGTTTAATTTAATCTCTTTTCCATCTCGTCTTTAAAAAGAGAAAAGATTCTCGATTAATTTGTCCCTTTCACACTCGTTAAATTGGATTTGAAAGGTCATGAGTCTTAGTTAAGACCTTTTCTGGCTCGTTACCAAAAATAGAAAAGATCGCCAAGTGAACTTGTCTTTTTTACACTCGTAACTTGGATTTGAAAATATGTCTATTTGGCACAGTTTTACTCCTTTTTCACACCAATTAGACTAAAATATATAAAAAATGATATTTTTTGGCGTCAAGTTGTGATTGCATCTCATGCCCTTTCTTGCAGTATTGAGCCTTTAGCCGGTTCTCGCTTTTCGTTATAAATTGTTTGCCTCAACAGTTTTGCATCCTCAACCAAGTAGATCCTCATTTATATCCTTCACAATTTGGCACCCTATACCTAGGAGGGAACATCCCTCAAGTGTCCATCTACCGCATGCATTTACCTGCATTGATCATAGGTATGTTCCACTCTTGGAACTAGTTTTGCTTACTTGCAACACTCATTTCCTCCTTTGTATCATAGCATTCATTTGTTATGAAAAAATAAAAAAAATAAGGGCGGGAAGGGAGTACTATATTATGTTGGCAATAGTCGTTCCACCTTTGAATAGATCAAAAAGTTATTGAGTCCATTTATCTCCATAATTTTGGGTTTAACATAGCCTTAGGAAGTTGATCTCGTTACAGAGTTTCTCTACCGACTAGTTACTCTTCCAGTCACTATGGAGAATTTTATTGATTCCTCCTGCATCTCATGGTTTCATCATCAAGTCTATGTTGCCTGGGTCTTCCGTATATCTCATGCTCTTGTTCAAAGAAATTTTATCAACCTGTGTCGGCCACTCCTCAGAAATCTTGACTTTGCATGTCGGCCATACCCTCAATTTGTCTCATAATCACATGGTACTATAGTTCTATCATGCACCCTAGTCCTACTTTCATCATTGGTAGGTAACCTTGAACCCAACAATCGACATTTCATCATTGGTCGTTGACTGGGTGGTTTTCCTTGTGTTCGACGAAAAGATATCTATTCACACTTTGGGATTCGTGCAGTGTCTTGGATGCCAATAGCCTTATTGGTGTTTTTCTCGCCTTTGTCAGCAGTTTTCATCATTGGTTGTTATTCAGAGGGTCTATTTAGTGTACTGCTTGCACTTGGCACACTCAAAATACGCACAAGGTCGTTGGTTCGTGAACATGTTCTTCATCCGATTTCCACTAAATTATGAAGCTCCTGCTTTGTTCCTCATGCTGACAAATGAGAGATGCCTTAATGCTCTCCTTTCAGTGGGTCTCTTTCCATCGACTTTAACCCATTTATTCTAGATATGAGACCTAGAGTTTTTTTAGTACCTTGAGGCTTGCAGTTATTAGTGGGAGGCTCACTTGCCATTGACAGAAGGGAATACATCAATGTCTCCTGATCAATGGATTCCTCAGGTGCTCGAAAGTGACTCCTTTATTCACACTTGTAGGAATGTTCTTAGTGCCTTGATAGCTACTTTCATTATCGGTAGGATATCTTGAGTTCGTTAACGATATACCTCAATGACCGGTAATCAAATGATGTCTCATTGTGTTCGACCTCAACTCCTTTATTCACATGATGTAGACTTGCACCTCGACATATTTTGTAGAAGAATTGAAGACATCATTATGTGGTCGCAACTTTCTTGAGTTGTTTCTTCCTTTTTATCAAACCAGTACCTATATGACTTCAATGATCATGGGAGATTAGATTGCACTCCATTATATACAGATATCTTTAGATTGATTTTGAGATTGGCTCTACTGGGCTTTGTTCATGACTATGACAGATTTTGGCATATAACTGCATTTGTATTTGCCTATTCATGGCCATGGACACTTGTTTGGTATCTTTTCCACATGGATCTGCAATGTATTCTATTGGGAGCCATTTATGTAAAGTCAATACAGAATGTATGAAGAGACTAGTCTTTCAAGATGGGTCCACATCACTCCACTTCTGGGTTATTTATAATGTATTTCGGCCATCGCAGATTCTCCTCTAATATCACACATTAGGGGGCATCTGTTATAGCGATATTTTCCTCAACTTATGCAATCTTGCACATAGGGAATTTTTCCATTTCCCTATGCAGACTTATCATCCCTTTTTGATGAATCCAGAGCTAAAAATACATATTTTTCCACATATACATGTCCTATCTACTATACAGCATGCATATACCCTGGATGCTCCACTACAACCCATGTACATCGGGATTTGTGCCAAAAAATACAAAAATGGAGTCAGGTTTCCATGTCACAACATGTTATCTCTGATCCTTGGCCTTCTATATACTGGAAACATTCCGACTGGGCCCTTTAGTTGCATTTTGAAGGCTATAAGAGCCCAATTCCGAGCTATGGAAAAGAGGAGAAAGAATTCAACTTTGAGAGCAAAGTTACTCTAGAGAAATTAATTCATATTGAGCATGCATCCCTTTGTCCCTCAAGTCTGAACACAGTGTTCAGCCCGCAATCTCTTCCCTTATTGTTGGAAAACCTCATTGCCTCTCTTCTATGAGATTTCCTTTGATGGAGGATTGAAGTGGTGGAGGGCCAGTTGGAAGGAACTTGGTTTCTTGGTTTTGAACCGTGACGACACAAAAGTCTGTAATGTTTACGCTTCTGCTGATCATATTTAATAGAAATACTCCTTTCCCATCCTTTTGATATTGTGAAATATATGATTATTATCCATGGGCATGTTTGTTATGCTTATTAATGGATTATGATATCTAATGTGCTAACCCCTTTATATTATCACTATATTCTTGCTCTGCTTGTTTGTTGAGAATGTGTTTCAGGTATAAAGCTTTGGGTCGAAGTGCTCAATGGTGGACATCATCAAACATTGGAACGAGGTAGGCATATTTCTTATCTTGCTTGCACATCGGTTATATAGCATATGTTGGAATTGAGTTGATTTCTGCAATCATACTGTCTTTTTTGGTTTACCCTATCCATAGAGATTTTTTCCCTCGTAACAGGTACAATTTTAGGAAGTAGCAATCAACTTTATACACCGTGCAGAGGTAGTAGTTCAACAAGTTTCAAAATGGAAGGAGTAGATCCCACTATAAGATTACCAGAGTTTCATGGAAATACATCAGAGGACCCTGAGAATCATTTATTCATATGTGAAAATATCTGGGAAGCAAAGAAGGTTACAGATGAGGATACAAAAGTCACAAAGTTGGCTATATCATTCATAGATTGCGCGCTAGGCTAGTACATGAGCCTTGATGTAAACAATCCACAAGGAGAACAAAATACTATTGCGGAGGTGAAAAAGATTTTGATAAATGAATTTCAAAAGCCAAGCTCACAAGAATAGTACATGAACGAAATGAACGAGATCAGGTAGAAACTAGGTGAGTCTGTCTGGGATATTGATCAAAGGTTCAAACGTTGAAAGGTAAGTCGAAGTACTCTATTACTGACATGCAACATAGGTAGTTATTTGTGAACTCATTATTACCACACTTGAAGTATCCCTTGAGATAAAAAAAGATCCAAACTTAGGCAGATGCACTGCAAGTAGCCCTGCAGCTAGAAGAAAATCAGTATCAACAGAAAAATCTAGCAATAAAAGAGATGAAAGAGGATCTGAAGAATCTGACATTTCAGTTGAACCGGAATAAAGGGAAAGAGAAGAGAGAAGTTGTTTGGTGTATGTTATGCAGGACAAAAGGACACCATAAGAATGAATGTCTAACCTTTGCGTAGTACTTGGACGCAGGGGTGCCAAATCCCTTTCCTACAGGAGGACCATGGTGTGAAATTTGTAAGACACATGGGCATGGTCCATATCATTATCCAATGATGAAGAAGTATAATATAGTGCCAAAAAGTTCTTACTGCAAAATTTTCAAATCAATGGGTCATGATGACAAGGACTGTAGAATGTTGGAATTGATGGGAGAGAGAAGTTTGTATACTTATAGGGTGCAAGAAGAGATGATGACAGGGAAAGCTGCAATTCACAACCAAAATTCAATCCCACACAACCACAGTAAAACAATGTGTAGTTGTAGTATAATACCATGCAGTATAACCAGATACCCCAATACAATGCACTACGTGGAGATAGAGGTGGATTCATAGGTGGAGGTTGGGAAAGAGGAGGCTTTGGATGAGGCAGAGGCACAATAGTCTTCCATAATTTTCAACAACTAGGACACTATGCAAGAGACTATCCACTTATGCCTACAACATGTATGTATTTTCCCACAGCATACCACGACAGAAAAAATTGTCTAACATCATTGGGAAAAATATAGGGAAAAAGAAACTAGAACAATCAAAATGTCTATTGGATTTCGACAGAAGACAGGGATGATGGGAATAAAATCTACTCACATAGGAGCCAAGATGGGAGCTGATGCAACAAAATAGAATTCATCTCAACACTAATGAGTCAAGAAGAACACTGAGCCACATAAGCATTTTGACACACAAAAATAAAAAGGGTATGATTAAGGAGGTCATACAGGATATTCTAAAAGAAAAAATTGCATCTACATCAACTATGCAACAAAGTCATGATATACCATTGTACGATATGCCACCCTCAATGGATCACACTAGTAAAGGACAATCTTCAGAGAAAGTAAGTAACCTAAAGATTTTTTTGCAATCCCATGTCAAGTTATTATATGATCCATCATCCATTAAGGTCTTACAGAACTTTCTAGAAAGATGCAACACATAAGTAGAAGGGAAGTTAGAACATAAGACAATTATTCATATCCATACGAGAAGAAGAACAAGTAGGGAATTCAGGTTAAATTCCAACATTGGGGATTTCAATATGGGATATGTCATAATTGATTTAGGATCTGAAGTGAATGTCTTACCTAAGAAGGCATGGCAGTGTAACCCACATTAGGGTATTCACCTATCTAGTTGAAATTAGAAAATCAACATAGAGTGTTACCAATTGGAAGACTTAAAGGTGTGACAGTAGACTTGGACGGAGTGCACACTGTGAAATATTCTGAAGTTATAGAAATATTAGATGGAACAACACCCCAACCAACATTACTAGGATTCTACTGGGAATTTGATAACCAGACTATGATCAAACTAAAGACATGGAAAATGACTTTTGAATCAAGCGAATATAGAGTGATTGCACCATTGGATCCCTTAGAAGGAGAAATGTTTTTATAGACGACATGTTTGGACTTGGAAGAAATAAATCATTTATATAGGACTATTGCATGAGAAGAAGATTATGTCAACCCAACTACAGATGGGGTACTTAGCTTGAGAAACATTACGTCATGTTCCTCAGACTCAGATACGGGTATGGAGAACTGGAATTAGAGACTACATGAAGTCTCCAGAAGGAGGTGTGCTAGAATAGAGTGTGCAGTAAGGTGGGTTGGTACAGAAGTAAGGGAACCTCCCACTTTTCATGGTTTGAATGAACTAGAAGAATTCTTGACAAACCATGGTGAAGAATTTTTGGAAAATTAGAGGTTGTTATCCCCGGATATTTCACTAAAGGAAACACCCGCAAGATGGTGGGGTGCGGATAAGGAAACAATTAAAGACCGGTATCAGTGTAAATGGTTACTACACATTACATTTGGAGCAGAACAGAGGAATAATATATTGCAGAAATATGATGGGAGAGGAAGAAAAAAATGAGCACATAGATAAATGCACAACACAATGGAGGTTGAAACTACCAAAATAATGGCCTCATTACTTTATTCATACATTGGAAGGGATACCATGGAACTGATACATAGAGCAGGACCTGTGCAGAGGCACTATAGAATGGAGAATATTACAATAGAATTTTGTGGTAACCTTCTCATTTGAGCATGAGAACCCCAATATCGATTCATCCCTAAAGCTAATACATGGAATGATATTTTTTGAGGAACCTGAGTGGAAATTATAACAAAATATCAATAGCAGAATAGACAGACAGTCAAAGACTTAATCTCATGTTATCATGTCACAGAGGATACACCAAATGAAGATGGCATGCACAACATTTAGATAACAGAGATTAAAGGTGAGAGAGAGGTGGAAGGTCCATATCTGGAGTCAGAGGCATTTTATACACCAATTAAGGTCAAGAAAGTAAACATTGGGATAGAATAAAACCTTGAAATGGAAAGCATTGGAGACTACTGGGATGAGAAGACACTAGAAAGGATAACAAAATTACTGCACGAATACAATGACCTATTTCCATAAACCTTTACAAAGATTAAAGGAATAGTAGGTGAGTTGGGAGATACAATCCGTATTTAATGAGAAAAACGAAATGAATACAGATTATTAACAGGTTCTTAACACAAAATAACAGAGATACAGTAAAACTGGTTTTCTATTCAATAAAGAAATAAGCTGAAACTGTAAAATGCAGCAGAAACAAGCTTGCTGGAATGGTGGCAGCTTATCTCTGAGAAGAGATGTGATGGAAGCACACATTCACAAGAAGAATATTATAATGAGGCTTTGAAGGCATTTTTACAATAAGCAAAATTGCCAAAAACCCTAGACATCCAAAAACCTAACCCTAGGAGATGAACCACCAAAAGTCATGTGGGCCCCGTTTGGGTAAGTTAGTACATAAACTTCCCAGGGTCATAACATTTGTATATGATCTCCATTTTAGGCGTGAGATATCCTGTTGGAAATGTATCATCGAGGAGATCGATCTTGAAAAACCTTCATTTAGGCCCTCAAAATGGCCCCAGAAGTTAAAACTGCTAAAAATAGTAAATTGCCAAAATTGTCAGAAAATTGTTTTGAGCTAGTTGGAAAAGGTGGGTGGCCACCGATATCCATATGGATCAATCCTCCCTCCTTAGGAAGCAATGGTCTCCATTGCGTTTAGGTCCCCCATCAGATGAGGAAATTTCTGTTGAATTTGGCCCTAGGTGAGCCACTTGCCTTGGTGCAGGAACTGCCCTGCTTTAACGACTCGATAAAGATGGATACTTTGTTGTCGAGTGCCCTTGATCTGTCTGTCCACAATATGATCATTGGATGCCTTTTGTATGTATTCGTGGTTGAGATATGTTCGTGTCAGTGTTTCTGCTACTTCTGAGGTGTCCAATAATGGTGGGAAATAGGGGTGAAGGAGATCCACATTGAACACTGGGTGCAAGCCAAGGAAAGGAGGAATGTTGAGCTCAAAAGCATTATCCCCCACAGCCTTGGTGATAGTGTATGACCCATAATAGAGTGGGCAAAGCTTCCGATGGGGTCCTATAAGGCATTCTTTCTGCAAGTGCAACCAAACTTTGTCGCCCACTTGAAGCTTATGTGGCACCCAATGTTGATCATGGCATTGTTTGTACTTTTCATTGGACTTCTATAGGATATCCTGAACCTGTTGGCGGATGTGTTGGATCCACTCAATGAACTGGGTGGCTTTGTTAGCTTCAGTTGGATCAGGAGATGATTCGGTCAAAGTGACCGCAAGGGGAATTGCAACATCTATGGGACCCAATGGTTGGAATCCCAACCCCACTTGAAAGGGGTTGTGGCCGGTTGAGCTATACAGGGATCAGTTGTAACTATGTTGGACATAGGGAAGGCTCTCATCCCATGTGTGAGGGTGATTTGAATTATACATGTGAAGGATATGCACAATCATTCGATTTACATCCTCAGTTTGGCCATCTATCTCGGGGTGGAAGGAAATGGATTTGGTGAGATTGGTGTCCAGCAGTGACCAGAGGCTCGACCAGAATGTGCTGAGAAATCGACTATCCTGATATGAGACAATGGTTTGTGGGATTCCAAAATGTACCCAGAATCGTTCAAAGAAGATCTTGGTAGTGGCCTCTACTGTGATGCTCTTCTTGTAGGCAACCAGAATTTCCATCTTAGAAAATCGATCAACAACCACAAAAACATAGTCATTTCCCCGCTTGGTGGATAGGAGGCCTAACATGTAGTCCATTGAGATGGATTCCCATGGCATATCAGGAGTAGGAAGAGGGGTGTACAGGTCCTGTTTCTTAGTGGTCGGTTTGGCAATAGCGCAGGCAATGCAGGACCTGATATACTTGTTGAACTCTTGTTGAAGTTTCGTCCAGTAGAAATGTTTCTATAGCATCGCCACTGTCTTTTATACACCGAAATTTCTTGCCACCCGACTGTAGTGGGCTTCCCAGATCATCTTCCCTCGCTCACTTGATGGAACACAGATATGGCCCAGACGACACAACAACCCATCCTGAAGATGGAAATTATCGACAACTGCATTTGCACCCAACATTTGGTAGGTGGTGGCGAAGTCAGGGTATGTCTCATAGATTTGGGGTCATCCATATGTCTCATGGCCACAAGAGTCTAGCATTGTGGTGAGTGCCACGACTGGCAGTCTGCTGAGGCAATCAACAACGCGATTGGTACTTCTTGTTTTATACTTGATGTTGAGGTGGAATTGTTCCAAGTATGTGGACCATTGTTGATGGTAGTCATTCTGCAATTTTCCCTGTGTCTACATGAACTACAGTGGCTTATGATCAATGTGGATGACTGTCTCTTTCCCAAGAATGTAATGTCTACAATGGCGGCATGCTTGCAAAATGGAGTACATTTATTTGTCATAAGTAGGGTACTTACGGACAATATCTGACAGTGTCTCACTATGATAGGCCATGGGGTGTCTCTGCTGAGTGAGAACGGTGCCTACAACATAGTCTAAAGCATTTGTCTCAGTCTCAAAGGGATGTTTTAGGTCTGGTAGTGAAAGTACTGGAGCTGAGCACAAGCGTTGCTTCAAATCATCGAATGCTTGTTGTTGGGACCGGCCCCATGCAAATTTCACCTTACCACCACCCTTGTTTATTTGGCTAAGGGCCCATGCAATATGGGAGAATCCCAACACGAACCTACGGTAGAAATTGGCAAGGCCCAAGAAGCTTTGAATCTCAGTGAGTGTTTTTGGGGCTGGCCAGTCACAAATGACTTGGATCTTGGCTGGATCCACATGTATGCCATGCTGATCAATGATGTAGCCCAGGTAATGGACCCTATCCATGCTGAAGGAGAATTTTTCCAAGTTGGCGTATATCTTGTGTTGTCACAGGGTGTGTAGAACCTATCGAATATGCTGCAAGTGTTTGGCCCAAGTATTGTTGTAAATTATAATGTCATCCAAATACACCACTACAAATTTATTAGTGAATGGTCACAGGATATCATCCAT
The DNA here is from genome assembly GCA_032191745.1 of Picea mariana. Lineage (NCBI taxonomy): Eukaryota > Viridiplantae > Streptophyta > Pinopsida > Pinales > Pinaceae > Picea > Picea mariana. The sequence continues at coordinate 6,952 of JASDQU010013468.1, read as the reverse complement.
CATCATCATGAAAGTAGTTGGAGCATTTGTCAAACCAAAGGGCATGACCAACTATTCGAAAGGGACTTCCTTTGACTTGAATGTGGTCTTCCATACATCTGTTTATTCTATTGGGAACTGGTGGTAGCTAGACTTCAAATCAATCTTACTGAAGTATTTGGCCCCTGTGAGCTGATCAAGGAGGTCATCGATTTGGTGAATCGGGTACCTGTTTCTAATTGTGATTTTATTCAGAACCCGGTAATCAATACAAAGTCGGCAGGTTCCATATTTCTTCTATACCAACACGATTGGGCTCCCACAAGGTGATGATCTTGGGAGGATGTGCCCCATGTGGAGAAGTTCTTGGATTTGTCACTTGATCTCCTCATTCTCTAACAAAGAGCAATGATAGACTAGCCCATTGGGCAGCGGTGCGCCAGGGGTCATATCGATGGGGTGATAGACCTGGCAGTGCAGAGGTACCCCTATAGGTGAGGAGAATATATCTGTGTATTCTTCCATGACCTTATCTACTCGCTTCTGCTATGTGGAGAGGTCGGCCGCAGAGACCCTTGATGTGGTTGTGATCTTTCGCTTATTCTAAGAGTGAATCATGAAGAATAAAAACTTACCCGTCTGAGAGATGACATTCCTGCATTGCTTAGCAGAGATCAAGGAAATAGCACTAGGTGGGACTGCCTCGGGTATCCTGTACAATTTCCTGTTCAAAGTAATATTAACACTACAAGGCCTAGACTCATATACAACATGACATTTCCATAAATAAGGTTGGTCCAAAATAAAATCACAAACTTTGAGAGGAGTAACATCACACAAGACCTTGTCTTTGAAGGGCTTGATGTCGTACGACAGTCAGCACTATTAGCTTACGCGGAGATCGCCTCCTTGGTGGAGCCATCCAATGGTGTAGGGTTGTGGGTGCGACATTGTTGGAAGGGCCAGACGCTTGATGACCTCTACTGAGATGAGGTTCTTTTGGCTACCACTATCAACAATGAAGTACAACAAGGTGCCTTTTACCCACATCTGTGAATGGAAGAGGCACTCTCCTTCTTCTGGCTTGTCTGGTTCAACAGGCTGGAGCTTGGTAGTAGCAATGGTGGCACTGGGTTATATGTCAATGATCCATATTCCCCTTTCTAGTTCTGGATCAGAGTTAGAATCCACATCTAATTCATAGGCTTTCACTTTGGCCACCAGTGACTGCTTTGAGCAGCAGTCAACAATGTTATGCCAAGGGCTCTTAAGGAAGTTGCACCACTTCCTGGTATCTTTCTTTGTCTTTCTGGTGTCCTTCTTTGCTTACAAATTGGACTGGTTGTCCTGATACTATTCATATTTTCTCAGTCCTTTGTTCGGTGGGTTGGGGCTGCCCTTTTTTGGATTTTGTTGTGAGGGGTTCCTAGGCCCAAATTACCACGTCTTTTGTTTGAGCTTCTGCTCGATTTTGACAGCATATCGGTAGGTCGCGCCCAAGGATGAGATGTCCAAAAATTCCATTTCATTATAGATATATCTATGCAGAGCACCGCAATACTTGAGCACCATATGTCGCTCTGAATCTTTGATACCCAACTTGGTGTGCAAGGTATGGAAGATATTTGTGAAATCTAGCACTGCTTGGTCTCTTTCTTGCCATAGTGTGGTCCATTTGGTATATAGGTTGTCATAACTTCTGACATTGTAGTATTGTTCCTTAATAACATCCCTGAAGGATTCCYAGGTGGTCGTAACTGAAAATAATGAGGTTTCCTCAGTTTCCTTTTGCTCACAAAAAGTTTCCCACCAATCTTTGACATGGGGAATAGCTTTGAGGAGTGCAAAAGTAATCTTTTTTATATTCAAAAAGTTATRGACAAAAAAATACCCTTCTAGTAGATTCAACCACTTGTCTATAGAATCTGCGTCTGTTTGACCTTCAAATATACGAATATCAAAGTTTATTTGTACCTTGAAGGGGGTGACGCCTCCGTTCAAAGAAGATGCATTKCCTGTTGGTAGTCGTTGAAGGATTTGCGCGAAACTATCCATCATCTCATTCCTCTGTTGCGTGAGGGATTCCTCAATCAACAGCTTGAAAGGATCTCCTATCCCAACATCTTTCTTTTCTCCTACCATGGGAGGTTTCTTGGGTGTGCGAGAGCTTCTGTCCTCAAGATAAACAAGCTCGAGACCCAACTCTTTGTACTCCGACCTCGTTGGAGACATGCATTAAGACGACAAGGAGCAAACCGCTCTGATACCACTGATATGGATTTTATGAGAAGAACAAAATTAATAAAGATTAATAACAGGTGCTTAACACAAAATACAGTAAAATTGGTTTTCTATTCAATAACGAAATAAGTTGAAACTGTAAAATGCAGCGAAAACAAACTTGCTGGAATGGTGGGGGCTTATCTCTGAGAAGAGATGTGACAGAAACACGCATTCGCAAGAAGAAGATTACAATGAGGCTTTGAATTCATTTTTACAATAATAAAGAATTAAAAAAACCCTAGACATCCAATAACCTAGCCCTAGGAGATGAAGCTCCAAAAGTCATGTGGGCCCCGTTTGGGTAAGTTAGTACATCAACTTCCCGGGGTCGTAACTTTTGCATACGATCTCCGTTTTAGGCATGTGATAGCCTGTTGGAAAGGTATCATTGAGGAGATTCATTTTGGAGTCTCAATAATTTCTTTGGATATCATTGAGGATCTATATCCATAAAAACCTTCATTTAGTCTCTCAAAATGGCCCCGGAAGTTAAAACTGCTAAAAATAGTAAATTGCAAAAATTGTCAGAAAACTGTTTTGAGATAGTTGGAAAAGGTGGGTGGCCACCAATATCCATATGTATCAAGAGATGAATATACCCATAAAACCATATTCTAGACCTATTATACAAAGACCGTATAGGTTGAATCCACTGTATAAGAAAAAAGTGAAAGAGGAACTTGACTGAATGATAGAAGCTAGTATCATAGAGCCAGTGGAAGAATCTGAATGGATCAGTCCCATGGTATTCCAGGAAAAGAAACAAGGGGGAATAACAATTTGTGTCTATCTAAGGAAATTGAATGATTCTTTCTTACATGATCCTTTCCCTACCCCTTTTACAAATGAGGTCTTAGAGAATGTGGGAGGTCAGGAAGCATATTCATTCATAAATGGCTTCTCAGGTTATCATCAGATTAAAATAGCTTAAGAGTATAGGAATAAGAATATATTTGATACAGAATGGGGATCTTATAAATATACAATTATTCCATTTGGACTGAAGAATGCACAAGCAATATTTTCAAGGGTGGTCATAATTGCTTTTAAATATTTCATACATAAGTTCTTAGAAGTATATTTGGATGACTGGACTATTTTCAGTCTTTTGAAAGATCATGTAGAAGTATTAAGACTCATGTTGGATAGGTGTAGGAAATTTCAGATTTCATTAAACATCAAGAAATGTATTTTCAACACACCTTTTGGGATACTGTTAGAACATGTGGTATGCAGACAAGGGTTACTGGCTGACCTTGCTAATATTGTTGTAATTGTGAACTTACCACCACCAAATTTAGTATGCCAGTTAAGAGCCACACTTGAACATACAGGGTACTATAGGAAGTTTATTAAGGGGTATGCACAAATTACCACGCCGATGGATAAGTTGTTGAAGAAGGACACCAAATTTCAATGGAACAAGAATTGTCAGCAGTGATTGGATACTTTGTAGGAGAAGATGGGGACAACACCTATTTTAGTGTTTCTCGATTGGGAAAAGACATTTCATGTGCATGTAGATGCATCAACAATAACACTTGGAGAAATTTTGGCACAACCAGGACCAAGTGACTCTGATCATCCTATAGCTTTTGCAAGGAGGAAGTTATTATACTCAGAGTAGAATTACAACACAACATAAAGAGAAGGTCTAGCCATGGTATATGCACTGCATAAATTCAGACATTACTTATTGGAGAAGCACTTTAAAATGTTCACAGATCATTCTTCCCTTAAATATCTATTCAACAAGCTAGTGTTTAGGGGGAGGATCTGTAGATGGCTATTATTGTTCTGGGAATTTTATTTTGAACTAATAGTTAAACCAGGGAAACTAAATGCAGGACCAGATCACTTATCAAGGATAACCAATGGAGAAGAACCTACTAACTTAGAAGACAACTTCCCTGATGTAAAATTATTTTCAGTACATATAGTTGATGAGTACTTTGCTAATATCATTGAATTCTTGAGAAAATGATTTTCACCAAAGGATTTTAGTACGGAGTAGAAGAAAAACCTGATAGTTAGACCTGTAGACTATCAATTAATTGCAGGTCATTTATACAAGCTGGGAGCAGACAAAATTTTGAGAAGGTATGTGATGGAGCATGAATGAACCATGGTTCTAGAAGAGGCTCATGAAGGTATAACTAGAGGACACTATGCATGAAAATATATCGCGCAGAAGGTATTGTGTGCAGGGTTATGGTGGCCAACAATTCATAAGTGTTAAGAACCAAATATCAATATAGCATAGAAAAACCTCAGAAAAAGTACTCAACACCTTGAAAAAGAGATAATTTCAGATAATAAGCCTCTTCGAGGGGGAAACCTCCTTTTTCCCCACTTACATGTTTAAGTACAAGATGATTCAAAATGAAAATGTCTCCTTGGTATATATAGAAGACTAGGAGGTATAATTACAACTAATGGCCTAAAGCCGACATAAATAAAATAACATTAGTAATATAATATGCCCCGATTAAGGGGTAATGAGTCAATATTAGAGCTTAACATGCCCCTCCCCTTGAGACAAGTTTTTTCCACAACGCTTGAGTAACTTTGGATGCTTCTATATAAAAGACTCATCTTCCCAAGTGGAATCTTTGGCCGGTAGTTTCCTCCATTTAATGAGTACTCTGAAATGGATCTATTCCTCAGCTGGTGAATTCTTGTGTCAGTGATGACTTCAAGCTCCAATATGATTTTTCCTTCCTCGTCAAGTTCTGGCAATATAGTTTGAACTGCGATCTTGTTACCTATAACCTTCTTTAAGCATGAAACATGGAAAACTGGGTGTACTTGTCAAGATGCAGGCAGCTCCAATTTGCATGCCATAGTACCAATCTTTTGCAACACCTTATAAGGTCCATAGTACTTTGGTGATAATTTATTATCCTCCTTGGCTTGCTTGAGGGACATCTGTTTGTATGGTTGTAGTCTTAAAAACACCCAATCCCCTACTTCAAAACTTCTCTCACTACGATGTTGATCTGCTTGTTCTTTCATGCGATTTTGTGCCATGTTCAGGTTGTCCTTTAAGATTTGGAGAACTTGTTGTTGATTCTTGATGTGATCTTCCACTGCTTGAACCTTAGACTTTTCTTTTAGAGAAGAAGTGATGGAAGGAGGGTGGTATCCATAAAGTGCCATAAATGGTGTCTTTTTTGTTGCAGTATGAAAGGAAGTGTTATACCACCATTCTGCCAAGGGTAACCATTTGAACCATTGTGTTTTTTTATCTAAGACAAAGCAACGAAGGTAGCCTTCCAAACATTTGTTCACTATATCGGTTTGTCCATCAGATTGAGGATGATAGGATGAGCTATGAGCCAATTGAGTACCCAAACAAGAAAATAATTCTGTCCAAAAATGTCTAGTGAAGATGGGATCTCTGTCACTTACAATAATATTTGGGCTTCCATGTAGATTTTGAACTATCTCCATGAATGTGGTGGCAACTGTACTAGCTTTGAAGGGATGAGAGAATGCACAAAAGTGTTCGTACTTGGTCAGTCTATCAAAAATCACCATGATGACACTATTTCCTTCAGACTTTGGTAACCTTGTGATGAAATCCATGGAAACCTCCTCCCAGCGCTGACTTGGGATGGATAATGGTTGTGAAAGACCAGGGGTCTTAATTGTTTCCACCTTATTTTGATGGACAACCAAACATTATTCCACAAACATTTGAACATAACTTTTAAGGCCATCCAAAAAAAAATCCTTCTTAACTCTATGGTAGGTTTTCAAAAATCCCGAGTGCCCTCCTACTGGAGAGGTGTGCAATTCCAATAGTACCTTTTGTTTGAGTTGGGAGTTCTTACATAAATATAAGTGATCTGTGTACCATAGTGAATCATTTTTCCATGTAAATGTATCTGATGCATTGGAATCCTGTTGGAACCTTTGAATGAGAGTCCACACTTTTTAGTCATTCTTTTATTCATCCCTTGCTTCTATTATCCAATCGGGTTGGATGATCGAGATAGCACAGAGAAAGGCCTCAACATATTCATCCTTTCTTGAGAGTGCATCTGCAACAACATTTTTCTTCCCCTTTTTATAGACGATTTCAAAATCATAACCCAATATCTTGGTTACCCTTTTTTGTTGTTCTTCTGAAGATAGTCTTTGTTCCAAGAAGTATTTAAGACTATGATGATCTGTTTTGACCTTGAAGTGCCTACCTATTAGGTAAAGACGCCATTTCTTCAATGCATGTAGTATTGCCATCATTTCCTTCTCATAAATGGGTTTGTGTAAGTCCTTTCCCTTGAGTGGTCGACTTTCAAAAGCTAGGGGCCTTCCTTCTTGCATTAGGACAACACCAATTCCATTTCCTAAGGCATCATATTCCACGATAAAGGTTTTTGTGAAGTCTGGAGTGGTCAAGACAGGAGCTTTACACATCACCTCTTTAAGTTGTTCAAAAGCTTTAGTTGCCTCTAGAGTCCATGAAAATGCATCCTATTAGTTAGTGTCATTAAACGTGCTGCTATTCTTCCATAGTTCCAAACAAACTTGCGGTAGTAACCTGTCAAACCCAAAAATACTCTAAGATTCTTTAATGTTTTGGGAATCGTCCAGTCCATCATGGCCTTAATCTTGTTAGGGTCTACCTTGACACCTTCATGAGATACAATATGACCCAAATACTCTACCTCCTTTACTCCAAAGA
>JASDQU010013467.1:64871-94201 GCA_032191745.1 Picea mariana | reverse complement strand
GGTGGCAGTCTTGAACGAGGTTCGGTATGCCCAGAATGTGAGATATAGCATAATGTGCCAGTCGGATTTACTCTAGTTGACAGATTTTTGCAAAATGGTCTTGAGAGACTTGTTGATGGCCTGTACTTTTCTATTTTCCTGGAGGTAATAAGGAGAATAATGACCATGTTTAAACCCTAGATTAGATGCTAGCTCTTCCATCATTTCATTCTGAATGTGACTTCCATGATTAGTGACAATCTCACTCGAGATACTGAACCAAGCGATAATTTGATTGAATACGAAGAAGGTGGTAGTATTCCCATCATATTTGACTGTAGGAATAGCTTCATGCCACTTAATAAAGTAGTTTAAGGCCATGATAATGTGTTGATGCCCCCCAGCCGAGGTTGGGTTGAAATCCACAACCGAGTTGGTGAAGGGACCGACGGTAATGATTGGGTGAAGAGGGGTTGGATGCGAGCGCATTTTCTGAGTGAACACTTGGAAAGGGTGAAACTTAACCACTTCAATACAATATTTAAATATAGTAGGAAAGAAATAACCATCTCACAAAAAATTTTGGGTTGTCACAAGCCCAGATGGATGACCACCACAAGCCCCATTGTGGAAATCGTTTAGGACTGACTCAGTTTCACTGTGAGTTAAAAAATGACGCAAGATACTGTTTATTCCTCTACGATACAAAGTGTCACCAATGATATTATAATTTTTAGGCTGGTACCATATACATCATCGGTCATCTCACGAGAGATGTTTAGGGAACTTCAAGGTTTGAAGATATAGACCAATGTCTCCATACTAGGGGCCAGAGGAAGAGAAATGAAAAAAGTGTTCCTCCACAAAAGAATCAACATGGATAACATCCTTATATAATCGTGGAAATTTCTATATTAACTCCGTGAAGACCAGTGATTTCTTGGATTTCGCAGAAGCGAAATCGAGATCAAACTCTTGTAAAATAACAATCAATTTATCATATTTCCCCCCTATGATATGTCTAGTAAGGATGTATTAAAATGGATTGATATCGACAACCAAAATGGTCTTGCAAAGTAATATATAATGACACAAATGTTGGACTGCGTGAACGACAACAAAATTTGGCTTTTCATTGTGAGAATAATTAAGCTTAGGAACAACTAAGTTTTGAATAATATAGTAGATGACGTGCTCACGGAGCTCATCATCCGCTTGAACCAAAACCATACCAATCGTTTGCACAAACACGACGATATAAAGCAAGTAATCCCTATTGTAGTCAAGAGACTTCAACAAAGGAAACAATACCAAGGATTTATTCAAAGCATCAAAGGACTTGTGGGCTCACTCATCCCAGATAAAAGGGGTGTCCTTCTTTAAAAGACACATGAAACCCTTAGTGACATTGGAATAATTTACTATAAACCAAYGTAGAAAATCATCTTTACCCTGTAAACCTTGAAGTTGTCTAATAGTGCATGGGGGAGGCAATCGAAGTATTTCCTCAACATTTAACAGATCTACCATGATCTTGGTCTCATAAACTAGAAATCCCAAAAAATGACCAAACCTAATGCAAAAGATGCACTTATGAGGGTTCAACCAGATTCTATAGTAACGACATCTTTCAAAAACAAGCCAAAGTTGCATAGCATGATCTGCTCTCTTATGAGAGTGAGCAGAAAAATCGTCAAGGTAAGCTTCATCTATATGCTTAAGATCATGAAAAGAAAAGGTCATGACACGTTGGAAGGTTGTTCCAATGTTTTTAAGGTCGAAAGGAATTTTTTGGTATGCGAAAGTACCCAAAGGACAAATAAATTCCATCTTGTGTTGATCCTCAGGTTTAATTTGAATTTGGTTATGCCCTGAAAATCCGTCCATAAAATAAAATACTTCACTTCCCGCACACTCGTTGAGAATTTGATCGATGAAAGGTGTCAGGAAGTTGTCTTTAGGACATGCCTTGTTCAGGTCATGAAATTCCATACATACATAGATATTTCCTTGCTTCTTATTCATAGGAACGAGATTGGATACCCATTCAATTAAGGGAACTGGGTAGATGAAGCCAACATTAAGTATCTTCTCCACCTCTACGTTAATAGTAGGGGTCTTCCGGGGATTAACAACTCTAAGATGTTGCCAAACAGGTTTACAATCTAGATAATTTATAATATCATGCTTGACAATACGAGGGTCTATTCCTAGCATCTCTTCATTTGACCAAGCGAATACATCTTGGAATTCCTTGAAGAGTTCGGTGTAGATCAAGATTTCTTACGGGGAACAATCTACATCGATATTTACATTTTCAACCTTGCCAGGGGTAAGAGAGATATCGATTGTGATGGTAGGATAAATACTCTCCATATTTCATTTGACATAAATGTCGTTTGTATCAAGTGGAACTACGGCGTGACAAATTATCTCACTCAAAGTAGATCGAAAGTCATCTTGTTCGATTCTTTCAAGCTCTAGGAGGAAATAAGAGTAGTGACACATATCGTCCCAAGGTTTGTTGGAACCATTCATGGCATCGATGATGGCTTCTTCTGAAGGAAAAGTTTCATCAAGGCAGTCATGTCAACAAGACAACGAAGTGGCCCACACGGGCCTATGAATGGGATCCTCCTCATCCATCGGCGAGGTAAGAAAATCGGGATTGGTTGAAGAGTCAAGAATAAATTGATACACAATCTTCATTGTCGATAGGGGCATGTTCACTCCAGCATGCAATTGACCTTCATAAGATGAAGTTGAGGAAGGTAGGGTTCACGAATCACTAAAATAGGAAGTGTGGAAAGGAATGGACCTCCCTGTCGAAATGGGTCTGCTGGACATGGTGTAGATGTGGTGACTCGGTGTAATGAACTCGAAAGTACCCATAAGTTAAGAATACATTTTGACACTGATATTCTTAGTTGTTATCTGATAATTGTCGATCACAGGGATCGACGATCCAATAGATGCATTGGGACTAGAGTACACAAAGGATAATTGGTCAATTATCATGATCTTCCCTTCATGAGGAAAACAAAGAGAATGAAAGACAAACGATACGATAGTGACCATAGAATATGTCCAATTGTGTCCTAGTAACAGGTTATAATCTAGAGGCACATCAACTACCTCGACCTCCACATCTACCATCTTCCCACCTAACTAGACCGAAAAGGAAGGAAGAATACTGTGAGGGTGGAAGGAATGACCGTAAAAAATAGTCAACATGTTCGATGACTTAGAAAGAGTCAAAGAACCGAGATATTTCCAATAGATCAAGGACATCACACAAGTGGTAGTTCCTTCATCAACAACTGCATGTTTGATGTTATATTTTGAGTAATCCACGTGGATTTGGAAAGCCACATGGTAAGGAAAGCAAGGATTCACATTGGTGACATCAAACTTGATAACTTTTGAGCCACTAGGTTCTAGAGCTCCTAATGTAGATACTAAGGCATTCCTCTGTGAAGTAAATGTATGAAGTACCTCCGAAGCTGACATTGCACAAGGGGTTTGACCCAGGTCCTCAACAATAGAGTAGTTCTAGGTGGCTCTAGCATTTAGATTGTGGGTAGAGCGCCTGAGTAATCCTTTCGGAATATGAGGCGGTGGCTTTGGTTTTTCAATCTGTAAAGTCATCTCCGGAGGAGAAGGAGGAGATTCTAGAGCATGAATAGCTTGTGAAGAGCTATAATATCGAGATCGAGTGGCTACATTAACTTTTGCATCGAGCACATTTATACATAAATGATCGTCATCTTGCAATAGTGGGTTTTGAATCCCACCAGCTGCATTTCCGACATTTGAGGAGCTTGAGGCCATGTGTTGGTTATGTGGGAAAGGATTTATCATCATAGTGGGTGGTAGAGATAATAGCCTCGTAGCTTCTGCAAGTTTGGGGCATAAATGGGTAAGGTGATCATCTCTACAAAGCTTACATGCAGATTTCACCTTACGTCTTTCTCATTTTCCCTCTCCAACATTATTATTCATCCTTTCATTATTACCATTGTCCTTGGGTTTATTACCTTTTTTCCCACTCTTACGATTAGTGCATCCTTTCTTCTTATTATCACCTGATTGCTGGTTACCATTTGGTTCAGTCGAYGATTGCACAGAATGTACATCCTCTGACTGAGTGGGGTTGGAAGACATAGGTGAAGTTGTCCCTCTTGCAGACTTTTTTAGAGACAACTCTTTCAAATTTCTTATCACCAAGTTTGCGGATTTTACATTGGTGTAGCCTACAATGCCATCGGCATCAGTTCCAAGATTTTKTCTAGGGTCGTAATTTTACCATGGTGTGTCTAGAAGAATGTGGTATAACATCCCATACTGAGCATATATCAGATCTAGCTGCTGGGCTTTAAAGATCGCTTCTTCCTCAGTGGTAACCCTGATAGTAGCAACATCCTTTGAGATAAGAGGGTGAAAATACTTAAGGAACCATTATAAAAGAAAGGTCAGGGGTATGGAGGTCTTAATCAACCTCTTCCATCTATGCCACTCTTGGATATGATCCGAGATATGAGTGGTGGTGTCTTAGTGTAAAGTTGACAGAAGTTCTAGGCAAATATTGTAACAAACCAACAATTGGAAGTGGTTAAGGAAGACTAACACCAGCTGACTAAAGGTCCCATATTCCCCCCTAGGTAGCTCGATATACCATTTCATAGCAACTCCAATGAAGGTGTGTTGAGATCATCTTAAGTGAATAGAATCATCATTAAGGGAATTCAAGGAGCACCATAGGTGAAAGGTAGTAATGTGATCATCGGGACCTTCACCATTCTTACCTTCGAATTTAGGAAAGTCTGAAGGAGGTTTGGTGGGGACGAGGGGCCATGTAGGATCATGAATCATAGGGTTGTTCATCAACTTAGACAATTCTGGTAGATTAAGCATGGCTAGAAAAGGGAGACAAGGTTGCAGAATCTGGCCCCAAGCTCCCGAGAAAGATTGTGCTTGAGGAATTGTAGCCCATCCAGGGTTCTGGTAAGCACCATGGCCTTGTCTTGGATTGTAATACCCTCCTCTAGACGAATTCATAAAAGGTTGGTTGGGCATCATTCCAGTAGGAATGTTCTATTCGAGATTATAAAAATTTCCCCCAGTCGGATTGGATCTGTGTTGGGGGTTTCCCAAAGCGTGAAACTGACCACCTCCAGGTGGGAATCTGGAGCATAGAGGTGGATTCTTCATGCCAAATGTATTGGTCAGAATAGACACCAAGGAGGTAAGGGTATAGGATGAAACTAGATCAGAAGCTTGTCTGCAAGGTTGGTTTCTCCACTTAGAAGCAAGAGGATTAGACCCAGGGTTAAAAGCAGGAATGCCTCCCATATTAGGATTCAATTGAGGGATTTTAGAACCACCAAATGAAAAAGAAGTATAAGGAGGTGTAGTGCCCCAAGCCCAATGCTATCATTAGGTCCAACAACTAGGATGGCATTCGAAAACTACGAAGTAAAGTTCATGATACCATAGAGAAAAGGGCTAGAGGCCATAGGGATGGAGTGAACATTATAGTCCAGTGAGTGACCAAGAGACCCAAAAGGGTTTGAGGTAAGAGATTGAGCATTCACTATAGGCCGAGCCATAGTAATAATAGGTGCCTCTGTCACTACAACCATTGTGGTTGCAGGAGTTAAAGGGGTGCCATTAACTATAGTGGGTGTGGGATTCAAAGGGCTTCCAATGTTCTGAAGAATAGGTTCAGTAATCATCCTTGTAGAATCACAAGTCTGAACAGTGGATGTGTTTGTACCATGCCTAATAAATCTATGCATTTTAGAAGGAAAAGACTCAAAATCCAGTGGTAACTGTAACAAGAGACGGGACCGGTGGGGACGCTGGTCCAACTCCACGATGACTTAAGACTCTGAAGATGAAAAATAAATCCTAAGGCCAACTAGTAATCAAAGAGCACACCAAAATTCAATTGGCCAATATGCACACAAACGGCGTAAAGTGGCGGAAATTGGCCTCCCTCCCTAAAGAAGGTATGTCTCACCCAAGAGGGGCCTAAGACTTCTTGCTAAATATCGGAGGAAACATAATAAGTTATCAGGGCCCACGTGGGCTTAACAACCAGTCGGTTAGATCCCCCCGGAGAGGTAATCCTCCATAAAGGTTGTGTGTTTTCCGACCCTTATCTGACCCAGGGTACCTGCAGAATAACTACTACAAGTAACCTAGGTGGCACCTAATTCAAGCAACTAATAAACCAATGTATAATCGATGCACAAGCTAGCAGTCATAAGTCAGGTCCACTATATGGGAAGGGTAGCAAAGCATGAAACCTTGAAGCTACCACCTCTCACAGAGGTAAAGGTTCTAGCAAGATCCCCAGATACGAATAGATCCCCAGAAATATCTCTGATGCTAACAAGGTATCGGGGGGATATCCCTTCAACCAACGTCGCTCGACCTCAGGATTAACTTTGGTGGGAGCGGAGCCTCCTGATATTACCAATTAGACATTGGATTTCTCCACTCCCTTTCTCAGAAACATATGTTGATTTAATTACCTTGGATAATTTTACTCACAAAATCCTATTCCAAGGCACTAAATCCTAAGCTAGTTTGTGCACCACAGAAAATAAAATCGTGTCCAATCAATTTTAAATTATAGCATTAATTTTAGTGTTCGTGATTACCCAAAATGGTATGGTAATGAAACTCATGATGTTATGACTTTGCAAGAAAAGTAAATATGAATATAATGTAAAGTCCTAACTTCAATTTTCAATGAATGATATGCTTCTAGAAACAAATGGAATTTTCAATTTCAACTCTGCAATTCTGAAGTAAAAATGAAATATTTCATTACATGCACTAAGCTAATGGCAAGGACTCAAAAGACCAAAATGCCAAGCAATGCAAAATGCCTAATATTTTTGTATTTTTAATATAACAACAATGAAAATGCATGGACTGAAAAGCAACTTGATATATAAACTCTATTGTGTATAGAAAGAGATAAATCAAGAAGGATACCAAGCAACAAAACACCCAACCCAATGTATAAGGAAAATCAAAATGAAAAGGTGATGAGAAAGACTTCGCCCAAAAATTCAACCAAAGACAGGTTTCCTGTCATCCCACAAGAACTTAACAGGCACTATAGAGACCTAAGAAGACTCAACAAACATCAAATCCCACCCAAAAACCACCAGATCCAAAAAACAAGCAAGGAAAGTTGATGTACGTGACTGCCTAGGAAAACAGAGCGCATGTATGCATCTTGCAGAGGGACATCCTACGTATATACGTGACTGTCAGGCCAAAAAGCATGTATATGTTTCAAAAACAAGGCTAGGAAAGGGAGAAGGCTGGAAACTCAGACCCATAGTGAAAATAAGCTATCAAGCAATGATATGACAAGAAATGAAATAGGAATGAGAGAAATCTAAGGAGAAAATTACCTCAAACCCTAAGAAATAAGATTCAATCCCTAGTATGGTGACCAATTCTGGTACGGGGAAAATCTCTCTATGGCTAGGGTAAACCAAAACCGACTGAAATGACTATAGAAATCAACTCTCTTCTCAAATATGATATGAAAACAAATATGCTATAAAGACAAGATAAAAGTCTTACCTCATCCAGACGTTCGATGAAGTCCACCGTTGAGCACTTGACCAAAAGAAATATACCTGCAACTAGTCCTCAACAACCAAGTAAAGCAAGAATATGTTGATGATAAATTATGTTAGAACATTCAATAGCATAATCCATTAATAATAATGACAAATACGCCCATAGAATAATAATTCAAATATTTACAAGATATCAATTGGACAGGAAACAAGTATTTCTATTAATATATGATCAGTAGAAGTGAAAATGTTACAGAMTTTCATGCCGGCACGGTCCAGAACAGAGAAACTAAGTTCCTTCTAGYTGGGCCTCCACCGAATGCAAGCTCATAAGAGAGAAACAATGAGGTTCTCAATCAATAAGGGAAGAGCTTGGGGGATGAAAATTGTGTTCAGACTTAAAGGAAAAAAGGATGCATACTCAATATGAAGTAAATAATTTCTCCATAGTAACTTTTCTCTCAAATTTGAATTCTTTCTCCTCTTTCCATGGCTCGGAATTGTCCCATTTATAGCCTTCAAAATGGAATTGAAGGGMCGAGTCGAAATGTTTCTAGTATATTGAAGGCCAAGGATCATAGATATCCTATCGTGACATGGAAAMTCGACATTAATTTTTATTTTCTGGCACAAATATTGATGTACATAGGTTTTAGTGGAGAATCCTACGTATACGCATGTTGTATTGTAGGCAAGATGCGTACATGTGGAAAAATATGTATTTTTAGCTCTGGGTTTTACAAACAGGGATGATAAGTCTGCATAGGGAAATGACAAAAGGTCTTCTATACAATATTGCATAGGGTGAGGAAAATATTTATGTAACAAGGTGCAGTTGAAATTGAGTACTAGACATAGAAAAGACAGTCTCCACATGATAGGGAGGGACAAAAAAGAAAGCACAGGTTTCTTTGCGCAGTCTACAGTCGAAGTAATACAAAAGGCTCAACCTTGTAGTGACTCGGGATGAGTCACATGTGAGTGTTGGGGGCATGTTGGCCCTTGGTCATGTATTAAGGAAGAAAGGGAAGATTAAGGAAGAATAAAGACAAAGTATGAAGTGTGCAGAAGGCACACAAACTGAGGAAAGGTTGAAGTGGTTAAAGAAGCATAAAAGAAGGAACGAAGTAAAGGAAAGAAAGTCGTCTAAAGAGAATATCAAGGAAGACAAAGAAACAAATAAAATAGATCGTGGAAGAGTCAACGAGTGGAAGAAGATACAAATGGGTTCTTTGGATCACCTCACGAAGAAGAAGCAGGAACATGTCAATGAAGTCCTTAAAATAAGTGTTATGGGGATCTAGGGTTTTGGCAATGAGGATATAGGGTTTTGGCACCTGGGCTTCAATATAGGGTTTTCTAAGAGTCATGGAATGTATAAATACAGGTCTAGAAGAGCTGATATGAGAGGTGATAGTGATGTTGAGATGAAAAAGTGTTATGTGTTAGGGTATTCTTGTATTTTGGGTCTTCAGCTGGGTGTGAAGACCTACTCTGCAACTGAGTGCGCAGGGATAGGAAATAAGGAGGAAGAGAGAGATGGATCTACATCTAAGTGCACAAATAGAACTATATATATTTATATATTCTATTAATAAATAGAGTTTTGCGGACATAGCCCTAGGGAGAGGGTGAAACACATAAAATCTTGGTGTTCCATGTGGTTGATGCTTTGTTATTTACTATTGTTATTGCATTGTTATTTTTCCTATCAAAGATAGAAGATATAACTTACTTCGTGAAGTTAAGCATAATATTGTTAAGAATATCTGGGTTATTTTCTGTTGTTTTATTTAAATAATCTTGCACATCCTCTAGTTGTAGACACATGTGTCCTACAACCCCCCTATAGCTACTTCGAGTGAGACTTCATCTGCTTCATAGGTGTTTCCATAAGGGCCAATAGTTAGGGTTTGTTGGGGCACTGTTAGAGTTGAATCCTGGGTCTGCCCTTGTCCCAACACTACCCAAAGATGGAGTTTCTCTAGTCTTGATTCATCTTCTTTGTGTCCTCATCATTAATTTCATGGGATACATTGTCACTTTTAGGTGACCTCTCTATTAGAAACTTTTTCAACCCTTCCATGATCTCCCCTTTTAAGCCATCCATCATCACTTATATCTTAGTTTTAGTTGAATCCATCATCCATTTTAGTTCATATTTTGTTATTTCCTTCTTTTGTAAACCATATATGTCATTTTATTTTTCTTCACCTTCATGAAGAGTCCAAGTAGGAATTTCAAAGATCTTATTTGGTGTAGAATTTCCCTTTTGTGGTGGCCTGTTGGCCAAGTGTCCCTACAAGGTAGGAATTCCTAATTGGATTAGGTACAGTTCCTCACAAGTAAGGGAGTGTCAGGTGATATAGCTCTCTGATATATGTGAGGGGTCCAACAATAACACTCAGCCCAATATCTCAAGGAAACAACTAAGGAGGCTTGACCATGCCCTTAGTTGTACTATTTGACTACCCAGGTACTAGAGAGTGACCTCCTCGAGTGTTTTTCTCAATGTACTATAGAAAAAAGATGGACAAATTGTTTACTTGGTTGGTCTCAATATTCTAGGGTGTCTCCTGATATATGCCAGGTACATCGGAGCTCAAATTTGTAGTAGTGTTTTCTAATGCACAACCATTCAAAAGGGGCCTTCTGATATACTCTAGGTACATGGAAGAACCACACTATCCCTGGCTTGTAGCACTAAAAACTAACGAAAACTCCTATGTTTAGAGACACTGAAATTGTCCAAATTTTATGTGATAATCCTTTTATCCCAATTTATTCCACTTTTTGAATCACCCCAATTAGATATTCTTGTCAAAATATATGCAAATTTCCAAAAACAAAAACACACCTTTTAAAACTCTGATTTGGAGACTATTCTTGTAGACGAAATTTCTTTTATTGTAGCTCCGAAATTGCGACCCTTCTATTGGAATGCTGAGAGGGGGGGGGGTGAATAAGTATTACCCTTTTTAAACAATTAACAATTACGTTTATATTTTGTTAATTACCACAATAGATCAACAATATACTTGTTTGTAAAATTAATTATATAAATATAATTAATAGGAATTACAAGGATTGTATGAGGAATAGTGAAGGACACCAATCCTTTTTAGAGCACCAACTCTAGGAGACACAAATTCCCTTCATCAGGGCACCAACCCTAGTAAGCACCAACTCCCTTGTATTTTAGGGCACCAACACAAGGAAGCACCAACTCCCTTGTTTTTAGGGCACCAACCCTAGGAAGTACCAACTCCCTTTTTTTCAGGGAACCAACCCTAGGAAGCACCAACTCCATTTTTTTTAGGGAACCAACCCTAGGAAGGACCAACTCCCTTATATTTAGTTAGTGAAGGATATGAATCCTTCCGTGCTCCTCCCTTCGACTCTCACTTCATAAGAATCATGATTTCTTCTTCTTTGACTCTACTTCTTTTTTTATCTTTTGATCTGGACTGCAGAGACACTTTCTTCTCACCATTCTTTCTCATTTATATAATCTTTCAACTTGTGTGAGATATGAATAATTGTGTCCCTTTGTTTGGACCATCACACCTCTTCATTTTAAATTAACAATAATCTTTATTATTATTCAAACATTATTGTGAACGATTTTAATTTAGTGAGAGTGATTTTCATAAATCAATCACAGGTATGGATTGATATATTTTAAGTTGATTCCATGTCTCTACAAATATTGCATAAATAAAATTCTACAGAGGTGCTTCCTTCAAACCATTTACATTTGAACATATGCATAAACCATGATATTATCAATTTAAATGATGTTCTGAGTGCTACATGGGTTTATGTGTTCATAACCTGTGACCAGGGGCTGAAACCTAGTCCTTCGGACTTCAGCCTTCATGCATATTCTCTTTCATATAATATTCCAAAGCTTTGACCTCTCAATGGTCTATCTTTGATCCTTACACTATCCTTCCACTACTTAATCCAATGGCTATGACTTAATCAAATATTAAGATGGATGACCACTATTTACTTCGGGAATTTGGAACTTCGGGGGTCCAGGTGATTTTTGTTCCAATTTCCACCAGAGTTGGTCAGCATCGAAGTGGTCAATATGGGAATTCTTACATAATCTTTCCACTACATTTTGATCTAACATTTATGTGAGAATTTGAAGGATCTTAGATCAACGATTAGCATTGACTTCGACCTTTGACACTTCAGGCATTTCCTCTGAAGGACTACCAGAGTGACGTTACTTGCTGACACCACTGTTGACTTAGAACTAGTTGAGTGGATGCCATCTGTCACATAGATTTATGACTTAGATACCGTAAAGTGACAACTAGACCTTGACATTTGTCACCATCTGATTGCACCATGTGTCCTTGCTGACATGGTCTTTACTGACATGGATTTCCTTATGTGTCACATGTCCTCCTATTGGATCTAAGGGTCACAGATTCATATGAATCCTTGATCCAATGACTATGATCAATTCATTTCGAACTTGGGGACTTTGGGTTATTCTCTTTTCTCACGTCCCGATTCCCGCGAAGTAAAATTCCTCGAATAAACCTCAAATAACTTGACTTCATCTAAAAATCCTTGTTTGACGCAAAAAGATTAACATGATCTAATGGTCATCAAGAATTCAACTATTTCAAGATCTTGTGAAACCTTGATCCAACTACTCTGATCAGTTCTAGATCAATGGTCTAGATTCATTTTGGCCTTCGAGACTTTGGGTTATTCGTTCCCAATTATCAATTTTCTCGAAGTGAGAGTCCTTGAATAAACATCAAGTAACTTGAATTTATCTAATGATCCTTCTTTGACATGAAAATATTAACATGATCCAATGGTTTTCGGGAATTCGACTATTTCGAGATCTCGTGAATCCTTGATCTAACGACTGTGATCAGTTCTAGATCAATGGTCTAGATTCATTTCGACCTTCAGGAATTTGGGTTATTCGTTCCCAATTATCAATTCTCTCAAAGTGATATTCCCTAAATAAACCTCGAGTATCTTGAATTCATCTCATTATCCTTCTTTGACGCAAAAAATCCTAACACGATCTGATGGTTGTCAGGAATTCAACTATTCCTGACTATGGGGCTTCGGGGTTCCGGGGTAGTGAAACCGATGCCAACTGTAGATTTATTGGTAGGTGATGATTGATGGTCAGTGTCTATTTTTTAACCAAAACTTGAGCAATTGTTAACTCCAAACCTTGCATCCTGCAATGGTGTTATAGCAATATTTGCCTCACCCAATGTAAATTTTCTCAGAAGGCATTTTCCATTTTCCATTTCTCCAAGTCCCTTTTTGTAGTTCCTAGAGATACAAATATTATGTTTCCACATATACACTCCCTAACTATTATACAACATGTGTATACGTAGGTTGCACCATTACAACTCGTGTTTATCGAGGTCTGTGCCCAAAATTAAAAAATGGTGCCGGGTTTCCATGTCACATCATGAGAGCCATGATCCTTGACCTTCCATATAATGGAAATGTTCTAAATTGGCCCTTCAGTTCCATTTAAAGTCTATAAATGGGCCATATCCAAGATGTGGAAAAGAGGAGAATAATTCAACTTTGAGAGCAAATTTACCATGGAGAAATTACTCACTTCATATTGAGTCTTCATCCCTTTGTCCTTTTAAGTATGAACACATTGTTCAGCCCCCAAGCTCTTCCCTACTTGATGGAAAACCTCATTGTATCTCTTATATGAGCTTTACTTTGGTGGAGTATTGAAGTGGTGGAGGCCCAGCTAGAAGGGACTTAGTTTCTCAATTTCGAAGTTGCCAACACAAAAGTGTGTCATTCATATACTTTTGTTGATTACATTTTAATAGAAATACTCTTTTCTCGTCCAATTAACGTCTTGAAATTATTTGAATTGTTATTCCATGGGCATATTTGTTATGAATATTGATGGATTATCTTTTTAAATGTGCTAACATTATATATTATCACCATATGCTTGTGTATATTGGTTGTTGAGGACAAGTTGCAGGTATATTGCTTTGAGTTGAGTGCTCAACAGTGGAATTCATCGAACGTCCGGACGAGGTAGGATCTTTATCTTGTATGGTTAGAATATTTTTTTATATAGCATACTTGATATTAGAGTTGATTTCTGTAGTCATTTCTGTCTATTGTGGTTTACCCCATGCCATAGAGTGATTTTCCTCGTAACAGAATTGGTGACCATACTGGGGAAAGAATCTTATTTTTCGGGGTTTGGAGTGTTTTTCTCCTTTGATTGCTCTCGTTTATATCGATTTTCTTGTCATCTAATTTCTTGACAACCTCTATTCATTTCGAGTCTGAGTTTCTTAGCCTAATCCTTAACCTAGCAGTGTTTCAATACATATACATGAGTTTTTTCCTGACAGTCGCGTACATACGCGACCTGTCATTTTGTAGGAAGCATATATACACAGTTTTCTCCTAAACAATAATGTACATCATTCTTGTATGCTTTTTGGTTGATTTTTATGTTTGTTGGGTAAGTTTTGATGGTTGTTGAGTCTTCTTAGGTCTCTGTTACAACTGTTAAGTGCCTACAGAGTGATAGGAAACCTTTCTTTGATTGAATTTTCGGGCGGTTCCTTTCTCATCATCCTTTTCATTGATTGTCCTTGCATCTTGGGATGGGTGTTTGCTTCTTGATATCCTACTTAGTTTGTCTCTATTTACATAAAGTAGAATATTTATATCAAGATGTTGTTTTGTCCTTGCATTTTCATTCTTCTATATTGAAAATACAAAAATAATAAACATTTTGCATTGTTGGCATTTGATCTTTTGGGTTCTTATTGTTGATATTAGTACATGTATGGAAATATTTCATCTTATTTTGAATTGCAGAATTAAATTGAAAATTACATTTTGAAAAGCTTATCATTTATTGGGAATTGAAGTTAGGACTTTCAATTTTATTCATATTCATTTATTTTACTTTTTGAGTCATAACATCATCAGTTTCATGGCCATACATTTTTGAGTAAGAAAGGCCACTAAAAGTAACGCTGATAAATTTAAAATTGATTAAAAACGATTTTGTTTTTAGGGTGCACAAACTAGCTTAGGATTTAGAGCCTTGGAATAGGATTTTGTGAGTAAACTTCTCCAAGGATTTTAAAATCAACATATGTATCTAACTAAGGGAGTAGTGAAATACATTTTATAATTGGTGACATCAGGAGGCTCTTCTTACACCGAAGTTAAGCACAAGGTCACGTGAAATTGGTTGAGGGAATATCCCCCCAATACCTTCTTAGTGTCAGATATATTTTTGGGGATCTATTCGTATATAGGGATCTTGTTATTAACTTTATCTTTGTGTGAGGCAGTTCTTTCAAGATTTTTGGCTTTTTTTCCCTACCCATATGATAGACCTAACTTATGAATGTTCACCTGCGTATCAATTTTATTGTGGTTTCTTAGTTTCTTGACATATGTACCACATAAGTTACTTGTAGGGGTTATTCTATAGGTGCCCTCAGTCAGATAAGGGTCAGAAAACACACATCCTTTATGGAGGATTACCTCTCTGGGGGGATCTGAACAACTGGTTGTTAATCCCACGAGGGCCCTTATAATTGATTCTGATACCTCTGATATTTTGTAGGGAGTCTCAGGCCCCTCTTGGGAGAGGCATACCTACTTTGGGGAGGGAGGCCCCTTTCAGCCACTTTATCATGTTTGTGTGCATATTGGCCTTTTTCTTATTTTGGTGTGCTCTTTGATTATTAGTTGACCTTAGGATTTGTTTTTATATCTCAATTCTTGAGTCATCATGGAGCCAGACTAGCTTCCTTGAAGGTCTCACTGTTTGTTACGATTACCAATGCATCTTGAGTCTTTTTCTTCTAAAAGGTGTAAATGTATCAATTGTGGTACACACACCTCCACCTACTAGACTTGTGATCATACAATGATGAGTACTGAGTCAATTCATAAAGATACTAGGAGTCCTTCAACTCTCATACCGACTATAGTTAACAATACTCCTTTGACACCTTCAACCACAATGGTTGTAGTGTTAGAAGCTCCCATCATCACTCCTATCCGAACTATAGTGAATACTCAACATATAGCCACAAACCATTTTCGGCCCCTTTGTCACTCATCGAGCTACAATATCTAGTCCATCCCTACAACCTCTATCCCTTTTTCTTATGGTATGCCAAATTTCACATTGCAATTTTCATCCTCCATCCCAACATCTATTATGAATACTAGTATTATAATTTGGGGCATGGATCCTCCACATATTCTATTTTTATTTGGTGGTTCTCATATTTCACAAATGGCTCCTACAATTGGAGGCCTTCCTCCTTTTCACCTCGGGTCTAATCCTGGTCTTAATGCTCTTGGATGGAGTAGTCAACCTGGCGAACAATTTGTTTCTTATGGTCCATCCTTTACACCTACCTACTTTGCACCGATTTCGACCAACATGTTTGGCATGATGAATCCACCTCTATCCTCCAGATTCACACCTAGAGGAGGTCAATTTCATACCTTGGGAAACACCCAACCTAGAGCTACTCCATCTAGGAGAAATTTTTACAACCCTCATCCTAACACTCTTACTGTAATGGTGACCAACCAACCCCTCATGAATCATCTCAGAGGAGGTTTTTACAATATTGAACGGGGCCATAGTGCATACCAGAACCCTAGATGGGTTGTGATTCCCCAAAAACAATATTTTGTGGGAGCTTGGAGCCATATGTCGCAACCCTTTCTTTCTTTTTTGGCCATGCTCAATTTTCCAGAATTGTCTAGATTAATGAATGACCCTAAGCATCATGATCTGACATGGCCCCCCATCCCCACAAATATTCCTTTGGATATTCTGAAATCCGAAGGGAATACTGGTGAAGATCCTGGTGATCACGTTACTAATTTTCATCTTTGGTGCTCTTCTAATTCCCTTAATGATGATTCTATTCATTTAATATTCTTTCAACGCACCCTCGCAAGGGTTGCAGTGAAATGGTACATAGAGATACCATGGGGGACGTACGAAGATTTTAATCAGATGGTTTTAGTCTTACTCAAACACTTCCAATTTCCAATTCGTTATGATGATGACATATAACTTATATCAGCCCTCCATTAGGACAAAGCCACCAATATCTCAGATCACATCCAAGAGTGGCGTAGATGGAAGAGGTTGATCAAGGCCTACATACCTCTGAAGTTCCTTCTAGAGTTGTTCCTTAAGTATCTACAACTTTATATTTTAAAGGATGTTTCTACATCTAGAGTTACATCTGAGGAAGAAATGATTTTTAAATATCAATAGTTATACCTTATATATGCTTAGTCTAGGATGTTATAAAAAAGTATTCCAAACTCACCAAGGTCAAACTATGACCCTAGACAAAATGTTGGGCTTCATGCCGATGAAATTTTAGTCTCCGCTAATGTGAAATTTGTAGACTTGATGACAAGCTAGTTGAAAGAGTTGTCTCTATACGAGTCTGTAGGAGGGAAATCTTTGTCTGTGTTCTCCACTCCAACTCAGTCGACATATGTACATTCTGTGCAATCGTCGACCAACCTGAATGGTGACCAACAACTAGGAGGGAATAAAAATAAAGGGAGTGGTAAAAATTGTAAGAGATGAAGAATAATAATAAACCCAAGGACAACAGTAATAATGAGAATTCAAATAATAATGCTGGTAAGGGAAAGAAATAAGGGAGAAAGGTGAAGTTTCCTTGCAATCTTTGTACAAATGATCACCTTACAAACTTGTTGCCCAAAATTGCAGAAGTTGTGAGGATTTTATCTCTACCACTCATTGTGATGAGTAATCCTTTTCCACATAATAAACACATGGCCTCAAGATCCTTGAATGTTGGAAATGGGGTGAGTGGAAGTCAAAACCCACTGGTGCAAGATGACGACCATCTATGCATCAATATGGTTAAGTCTTAGGTTAATGTGGCCACTCGGTCTTGATATTACAGTTCTCTAGAGACTGTACTTGGTATAGAGTCTCCCCCTCCTCCAAAGACACATTTACATATCGAAAAACTAGATTCCCCCACCTCATATTTCTAAAGGAGTACTCAAGCACTCTACCCACAACCATAATTCTAGAGGTACCCAGAATTACTCTATTGTTGAGGATCTGGGTCAAACCCCTTGCACGATGTCATCTCTGGAGGTACTCCAGACATGTCCTTCATAGAGGAATGCCTTGTTATCTGCGTTAGGAGCTCTATATCCCTGTGGCTCTAAGGTTATCAAGTTTAAAATCACAGATGTGAATCCTCGCCTGCCTTACCATGTGGCATTCCAAATCCACGTGGGTTACTCAAAGTATACCATCAAACATATTGTTATTGATGAAGGCGTTGCAACATATGTGATGTCCCTAGTCTATTTGAAATCCCTCAACTCTTCGACCATGTTGAATTCTTTTGACAGTCGTTCTTTCCACCCTCACGGCATTCTTCCTGCCTTCTTGGTCCAGTTAGGTGGGAAGATGGTGGAGGTGGATGTCGAGGTGGTTGATGCACACCTCGACTATAAATTGTTACTAGGAGGTAAATGGAATTATGCTATGACTGCAATCATATCATCCATCTTCAATAATCTATCTTCCACAATCTATGTTTTCCTCACGATGGGAATATTGTGACCATCAACCAATTGTCCTTTGCATATGATATCCCCAGTGCATCGGTTGGACCATCGATCCCTGTGATCGACAATTCTTAGCCGACAACAAATAATATTGGTGTTGGAATGTATTCATCCCTTATGGGTACCTTTAATTTCATGGAACTATTTCATCATATATGTTCCATGTTCAGTAGGTCTTCTTCATCAATGAGGTTTGTTCCTTTCCGCACATCGTATTTTAACAATCCTTGGACCCTAGCTTCCTCGATTGTGCCTTGTTAAGGTCAGTCACATACTAGAATGGTTATGCCACTATTAGAAGTAGAGATAGCGTATCAGGTTGTCCTTGAATCTTTTATCGACCCAGACCTTATCACCTCACATGTGGACAAGGAGGACCATGTTCTCAAGACTGTATGGGCCACTTCATTGTCTTGTTCATGTGACTGCCTCGATGATACTTTACCCTTGGATGAAGAAATCATAGAGGCCATGAATGGCTTTGGCAGGCCATGGGATGATATGCACCATCGCTCTTATTTTCTCCCAGATATTGCTAGAATCGAACAAGATGGTTTTAGATCTACCTTGAGCAAGATAGTCAGTCACACCATAGTTCCACTTAATACACATGAAATTTATGCCAAAGGAAACATGGCAAGGATATATCCTACTATCACAATCGATATCTCTTGTATTCTTGGTAAGGTTGAAAATGTATACATCGGTGCAGATTGTTCGCTAGAAGAAATTCTGATTTACACCGAGCTCTTYAAAGAATTTTGTGATGTATTTGCTTGGTCATATGAAGAKATTCTAACCCTTGAATTGTCGAACATGAGATTAAAGCCTACCTGAATGCTAAACCTATTTGACAATGACTTTGAGCTGTGTTGGCAGCAATAATGTAATTTCTATTGTTGATAAGCTACCTAMACAAGGTCTCTAAATTTGCATTACTCGTCATGAGCAATGACACTTATCACTTGTCGCCTTTTACATACCTTCCTTTCAATTTTTGTTTTCATGACTGTAAGCATGGAAACTCACAGCTGGAATTCACACTTGGTTTGAATTTTTTATCAAAGGATAATTGTTCATATGGTCTATTGTCGAATTGTCGTCTTTCGCTATGAACATGATGGTTTTCCTAGTTTATAACTCCTTGACTCTATTCATGCCTTGGTTACATAAGTAAAAAACCTCCCACTCATCAATATTCGATTAATAGTAATGGGTTTTGATTCATAAAATTATTTTTAACACAATGTTTGTTTGAAACGTTTACCTTGTAATCAATTCATGAATATGAATATGTGCACTCTATGGTATGCAAGCACTTACATCCTTACACTACCCATATCCTAGCGTTTCATATGAGGTACAACATGGTATTATTTCTCTGAATGGCCTCAGGACTCACGATCTCTTTCTCATGCATGGTGATTAACGCTCCTGCCTACCATTTCGAACCGTCTTTGCATTGCATTGAGGAAACCCAGGACTATGGCTCTGTGTTTTTCGATCAAACCCTACCTCCAATTTTCGTGTTGATTCCCTACTGTTAGAGATGGCTCTTGTGGTGAGGATTGAGCCCAATGGCATCCAGACATTGTTATCGTTTGACAATGCCAGGGATGACTTAGAAAGGAATGGCTGGCGTGTGTTTATTGAAAATCTTGAGGGTTTCAATCTGAGAGATGCTCAAGAATTCGTGTTGACATTTGACGATTGCAGAGAAAAAATAGGAGACATGCAGCTTGAGGTAAATGAAGATTTTATAAGCCAAGCTACCAGTTTACCAKCTGTGGGGCAAAAGTGGTTCAAGAACGCAAAGGTTGAAGAGGTTCCCTGGTCATTGTTGTTCACCTCAAGGAGAATTACCAGCTGTGACCGAGGTATGCCTGTTTTGTCTCTAAAATCTAGATGGCATGATCTGTTAGCTATTGTGAAAATGTTTATTACATGTGAAGGGATATTTGCATTGGTTTTCTTGTATCACCTACGATTACTTATGAGCTTCATCGATTTCCCGCTGAACATGCCCTATTTCCTCCTTAGAAGTTTCTACAAGATGGGAAAGCAGTTTAAAAGGAAGAAATCTGATTCTTGTTTATTCCATCATGGTTTAATCAAAATTATCATGGTACATTAGTTGCAATTAAACAATGATTGTTGGGATTCTTTTGTGTTGCCAAATGGTTTCGGTAATAGTGAGTTGGGACATTTTGACAAGCCTGTCATCACAGAAACCCTTGTGAAACCTACCATCTCTCCTCCTTCGCTCATGCCCTGTGATCCTATCTCTAATCTAGAACCCTCAACCTACCCTGATTCTACTCAACCCGACACTCAACCAGATTACTATCCTAAGAGTTGTACTAAGGCTGTTAAAAAACCCACAAGGATGAAGTTTAGGGGCAGCGTCGATGCCAATTATAAGAATAAAAAGGCCACTCATTGGTTTTCACAATGTGCTTGAAACAAAACCAAACCCTGTGCTGACACAAAAAACACAATTGTGGTAAGTGAGGATTCGGATTCAGAAGTTGAAAGGTTCTTGGCCGAAGAGTATCCATATTTGTATGGACTTTGTTCTGACAGACACTACGATTATGTTACCAACCTACCACCATGTCTAAAGGACAATCCTGATTTTCCTGGAATCAAACTCTGTGATGAACCTACATGTCAAATGGATGATTCTCCAACTGTTAATACTATCAGTACATAGTCTCTACAACCACGCTGTAATGAATGTCAATCCTGGATTGACAGGTATTACAAAGATGTGCCTTTACTACAGTCTCAGGTTAAATATTTTGAAGACTAGGTGAGTTCGTTAACAAAGGAAAATAGCAGACTCCAATCCATAGCTCAAACCAAAGACAAACGCAAAAAAACCACAGGGTCTGTTATCTTTAAGAACGTGGAAGCAATGACAACAATAGTAAATTCCAAGATTACTTGATTTGTTTGAATCCCTTAATTTTAGGTATGATCCTTTTTAAAAGTTTAGTATGATTATGTCTTTCTCAATTTAGGATACATGATTTGTTTGCACAGATTACTATTTAGTTTGTTTTGATTGTTTGAATAAAATATGATTCTAGTTATAATTATAACTAGCTACGTAATCGTGAGATTCTGTAGCTAGTTAGAAAAATTCGAATTACTTGTTTTGATAACTGAAAATACATATGAAATCTTTTTATTTTTATTTKCTTTCAGGAACCCATGATTTCTAAGGAGATTTGAAGCACTGTTGGCATCTCTCATCCATACTATCTTTATGTTTTTAAATAGAATAGGCTGTTAGTTTTTGGTATCAAGTAGAATCTGGGAGGTTGCATCCCCCACATTTTTTGTAACAAATTGAATGTTATCAACAAGAAACATTTTGTTTCTGGAACCTATATAAGTATGTGATTTTGTAAACTTGAAATCATCTCTGCCTGGGGCAAAAAATATGGACTTTTGATTTACAGACTTGAATAGAATATGATATTTGCACAACTTTAGCATCTCCATATTGTGTTTTTATTCAAGTTATGATTATTTCGATTTGTAATTAGATTGTGATTTCTTTAGCTATCATGGTTTATTGCAG
Organism: Picea mariana; assembly: GCA_032191745.1. Classification (NCBI taxonomy): domain Eukaryota; kingdom Viridiplantae; phylum Streptophyta; class Pinopsida; order Pinales; family Pinaceae; genus Picea; species Picea mariana. Next base: position 72,352 of record JASDQU010013467.1, on the reverse strand, counting down.
ATTGGTATGATAAAATTTATATGATATCCATGTTTTATGTCCCATATTTAACATACAATAATTATTCTGTTCAAACTTGAGATTAAGAGATTTATCTTCGTCATTCGTTGAATATTTATACATAAGTTTTCACAAAAGGATTTATCTCAATGTGGCCACTTGTGAAATTATAATATTGTTGTTACTATATCTCTTATCATTCGGATTCAATCATTACTGCTTCACGTTTACGAGAAGCATTTGTAGGATCTATTGTGGGTTTGCCTCATCAGACAGTGAGATTGGATACTATACACAGGATGAATATGGGATGTGATTACAGGTAAGTTTGTTAGTTTTATTTCATTAGTTTAATTAATACATAAATTTCCTACAGTCTGAACATATTCTACTATTTTTTATCTCTATTTTCAATTACACAGTTTGTTATTTCATTTCTTTTTTATAAACATTATAAAAAAAAAAAATCAAAAAGATTGAACGATAGCTTTGTTGTTGTTTAATAAATCAATCCATATTCGTTTTTCGTAGATTTAGATTAAAATTTTCATTCTGTAAATGTTATATATATATATTATAAATAAAGTCATTTGTATATATTATACATACAATAAGTAGACTTATGTTATAAATATTATTTAGTAAACTGTAAATATATATTAGATTTGTATATAGTTTTCAGCAAGTGTTATTCATTAAGTTATTTTATCTTCCTTAGTTTTGTTTTCACTTTCTTAGGACTTAGATCGGCTAACAGAGCTGCTAAACCTGTCAGAGTGGATCAATCCAAACAGCTTGGGTTAAGTATACAACCCCGGACCGGATTCACTCCTCCATTTGATGAGCGGTCAATTTCGCCCATCAACAAATGGCACTAGAAGGAGGGCCTGGAAACTATTAATGGCACGAGGAGGTTGTAAGACTCCCCCACCACCTACCCGCTCACCTATAGTGGCTAGAAGTCATTCAAACRACAACAATGTCCCTCAAACAACAACCACATCAAACGATGATCTACGGATCACAGTTGAACCAGTAACTCCAAATCCTACGGGTGGTGACATACAAGAGATTGTTCGCCAATCTCTCATAAGAATGCATAGTGCCTTAGCTCATATAAGACAACCAAATTGACCTCTGAACCAACCACTATACTTATCTAATATCATAGAACAAATTGGAGGTACTGACCTTACTTTAAACCATATAGATCCAATCCTCACTCCTGCAGCAGGAGGATCTGGTATACCACCATCACCACCTCCTTCATCTCCTTCTTCTTCTGGAGAAGAATTCTCTAACGAAGGTAGTTCCTCATCCCAGCCTTTGACACCACCCACACCTATGGCCAACCAGAACAATCCCGCCAAACCCTGGCTCGACCAAGATGCAGTGGCCATACCTGGGCCTCAGCATCCCTTACCCAAACACCCGGAGAAATGGCTCCCTAAATTTGACTCAGACTCCAAACAGATCGCTGAAGATCACATCAAAAAGTTTATGTTGGCCATTAGACTCCATAGTGTTGATCACGAAGACGTAGTCTGTAGATTGTTTCCCTACACCTTTGAGGGCAATGCCTCTACCTGGTACTTTTCCCAACAGCCCCACACCATCATGTCATGGGAGAAATTTGAATCCTATTTTCTTGAGAAGTTCAGAGATGACAAGTCTCCTGAAGTTCTAGTCATGGATATTTCTAGTTTAAGAATGAATCCCAAAGAAAATATCAAATACTTTAATCAAAGGTTCTTGACACTAAAGAACCGAATCCCTATGGATTCAATGCCTGCTGAGAATATTATTATAGCATACTATACGAAAGATTTACATCAAAGCATAGCCATTTGGGTAAAAAGATCCAAGAAATCCACTTTGTTAGAAGCCTTCAAAGAGGCGAGTCAGATCGAGAAAGACATCCTTAGTTTAAAAGACACTACTAGCAATGAGACAAAGACTAGTTCATCTTCCAAAAAGAAAATCGAAATCCTCCCTAGACCTTCCCAAAACAAAGCTCAGCCTGAAAGAACAGATTTAGAAAACTTACAGAAAGTCGTTCAAAAACTGTCCAACCAAGTTATATATTTGAAAAGGATGGCTGAAGAAGATTCTTCGAGTAAAGGGCCTTACAAACCCCCTTTTAGGAAGCCTTTTCCCACCAACCGACCTAATTCAAATACTGAAGGCCTAAATCTAGAAAGCCTGCAATTTTCTATTCAAACGATTCTAGAAGCACATGATAACTTGATGCCTCCCGAGATCCCTGAAGAAGTAGCTGAACAAGAGACAGTAGAAGAAGATGAATCCTCTCCAAACATGTTTGGACATTTTTTGGATAGTATTTTTCAAGCTAATTTTGAAACAGTGCATCCTTACAATACTAGGAGCAAGACAACAAATAAGCCTTCTTTTGAAATCATTACGACTTTGCCTCCAAAGAAATCTAAATCAATTGAGACTAAACAGAATTCAGTAAACCCAATCTTAGATTATGATTTGGTTGAAGATCTAAAAAATCTTAGGGCTAACATTTCTATTTATGAATTACTAAAATTCCATTTTCTTATGCAAAAAATGCTACAAAATATTGCAGAGAATAGCAAAAATGGCAATCCGAGCAGTAACAAAGGTGTTCAGAAAAACCCCAAATCCCCTCAGAAGGCCTCTGCCAAAATTGCTTCTGATCCTCATGATAAAAGAGACCTTCCTGTAAATAATGTAACAAATGTAGATAAATCAGTTTTAGAGGTCGTGAGTAAAAAGAAACAAGCTTACACTATTAGTACTTGCAGAAATCTTCCTCCATTTTTGTTAACTTTTGAAATTTTCAATAGGAACATGCACAACTGCATGGTATATTCATGTGCATCATCTAACGTAATGCCTTGGTCTTTTTTTCAAAAGATTAATGCTGAAGTTCAACCATCCACCTTGAAGATTATCCAGCTTGATCGAACTAGTGTTAAAGTGATAGGCGAATTAATAAATGTGCTTATAAGATTGTCATCTAACCCTAAAGTTCATCAAGTGATTGATATTATTGTTGTAGATATTCCAGAATTTTATGGTCTATTTTTAAGCAAAGACTGGTCAGAACAATTACATGACTACTTTGCGACGAACTAGTCTCACTTGTGGCTGTCCAAGAATGGAAAGCCCAACAGAATCAAGGTAAATCGTGAACATTATCTGAAGTTCATGGTGACTGATTTAAATGATCCCAATAAACCATTCACTCCTTCTGCTGATTCACCTCAAATACAAGGGATGGATACTTTTTTCAGTAATTTCATGGCCGAAACTTCCACTATCACTAACCCGGTACAACAGTCTGAAATTTTGACATATACGCAGCTAGCAGCTTCTGCCCAGTGGTCACATGCAACCGAAAACAATCAAATATGGTCTCTTTACTTTGATGGATCAAAATCCAAGGAAGGAGCTGGTGCAGGCTGTGTGATCATCGATCTAGCAGGTAACAAGACTCTGATTGCTTCCAGGTTAGAATTCGAATGTACAAAGAACACAACCGAATACGAGGCACTATTGCAAGGCCTAAGAAAAGTGTTAGATATGAACATTCAAAATTTGACTATCTTTGGTGATTCAGAGATCGTGGTTAGACAAGTAAAAAATTATATCCACTGTTTATCTCCGCACTTTAAAAGCTACCAAACCCAGGTATGGAATTTGATGAATAAGTTTGTCGCTTTTAACATAAATTCTATTCCTAGATTGAATAATTTGGAAGCTAATTTGTTAGCTAACGTAGCTTCAAAACTTTTCCCTGCAGAAGGTTTATCTTTGAATGCATTCTCCGTCAAATTGTTGTTCAGACCGTCCGTCCCAGACAACATGATGAATTGGAGAGTCTTCGATGACGATCAAAAGATTATAAGTTTCCTGCATATGGAAGAAACTTTCCAGGGCACGGTGATTGACGAAGGTACTTATGACAAAAATATTCATGACTTTACAGCAATACCAGATCCAAGATCTCCAGAATCTTCATCAGACATGGTAAATTCTATCCCGAAATCTGTAGTTAGATTAGAAAAATTTTATGATCTTCATGACAAGTTCTGAAAATCAGTGAATTGTAAAATGAATAGTTCCTCTTTGAYGGATGAAAAAGTAAATTTGGGAACTAAAGACAACCCAYAGTGCATTAATTTAGGGGTGGGGTGTTCTGAGCAAGAAAAAGAAATGTTTATTAAGTTGTTTAAGGAATTCAAATATGTTTTTGCTTGGACGTACGATGACCTAAAAACCTTTGAACCTAACATCATACAACACGTTATTCCTATGAAACCCCAAACCCAACCTTTTSAACAAAAGTTAAGGAAAATGCACCCAAAACTCGAACCAACTTTCAAGAAGGAATTAAACAAACTCCTGAATGCTAAGATAATCTTCCCAATTAGGCACACACAATGGGTCTCTAATCTTGTCCCTGTCCAAAAGAAGAGTGGTGAAATCTGACTATGTGTTGATTTCTGAAATCTTAATCGAGAATCTGATAAAGACAACTACCCTGTCCCTCCCATGGAATATATCCTTCAATAGGTATCTGGTTCTGAAAGATTATCCTTGTTGGATGGTTTTTTAGGGTATAACTAAGTCCTGATGTACCCTCTAGACCAACTCAAAACCACCTTCCGCACTCCATGGGGCACCTACGCTTATAGAAAGATGCCCTTTGGACTCATAAACGTTGGTGCCACTTTCCAGAGAGCGATGGACATCTCTTTCTGAGGCTTAATCAATCAATCTATCCTAGTTTACTTAGATGATGTCAGTGTCTTCTCGAAAAATAAAGAAGATCACCTAGCTCATTTAAGATCCGTTCTACAGCGATGTCGTAAGTACGACATTTCTTTGAATCCTAAAAAATCTATCTTCGCAGTAGAACAAGGTAAACTCCTAGGATTCATTGTATCAAGTGAAGGGATGATTATCGACCCTGAAAGAACTCCAGTCATTTCCAAACTGCCCCCTCCCTCATCAAAAAAGTCCATGCAATCTTTCTTAGGTCAGATAAACTTTGTTAGGAGATTCATCCCCATCTTTTCAGAAATGGTGAGACCATTACAAAATCTAATAAAAAAGGACGTACAATACCATTGGGGACCTTTAGAAATCTAGGCCTTTGATTCAATAAAAAAGGCCATAATAGATGCTCCTTCTCTAATGAGCCCTGACTTTTCGCAAGACTTCACCCTCTACATGTTTGATTCTGACTATTCATACGTCGCCGTCCTAACTCAAAAGAACACTGAAAACAATGAAGTCCCAATCGCCTTTATGAGCTCAACCTTCAAGGGGGCGAAACTTAATTACCCAACAGTAGATCAGCAAGACTATGCTGTTTTCAAAGCAGTAAAGCACTTCCGATATTATCTTTTGAAATCTAGGACGAAAATCATTGTCCCTTACCCGATTGTCAGAAATCTGTTAGTACAGAAAGAACTAGGCGAAAAAAGAGCAAACTGGGTCACATCCTTGCAATAATATGACATAGAAATCACCCCAGCACAAATAGTAAGAGGCCAAGGGTTATGCAAATTGGTCGTTGATTCAACAGCAGGACAACAAGAGGAAAATGATATGTTAAATCCAGGACAACACTATCAAAATCAAATCTGCTGCGCACAAAACCCTGTTAGTCCCTGGTATGATGATATAAAATTTTGTCTTATACACGGATCAACTCCCCATCACCTTGATTCCACTAAAAGGAGAGAACTAAGATTAAAATTTGCTTCTTTTCAGCTGATTAATGGTATTATGTTTTGTCAAAATTTTGATGGAGTACTAATGCGCCGCCTTGAGAAAGATGAAGCAGAAAAAGTCTTATTGGAATTGCACGCAAGAGAAGCTGGTGGGCATTTTGGTGGAGATACCACTGGCCATAAAGTATTAAGAGAAGGTTATTATTGGCCTACCCTTTTTAAATACACTCATTCTTTGTGTCGCAAGTGTGTAATTTGTCAAAAAGCATTCGGACGGATAGAGAAACCAACCTTCCCTCTGCAACCAGTTTCAATAGACTCCCCTTTTCAGCAGTGGGGTCTAGATATTATAGGCCCAATGAATCTGCCATCCTCATAGTAGCATAAGTATATCATAAAAGCCATAAATTACTTCACCAGGTGGTCTGAGGCTGCAAAATTAAAAGCTGTAAATAATAGCCAGGTAATATCTTTTTTGAATTCAAATATTGTTACTCGTTTCAGTATCCCTGAATGCCTGGTATTTGATAATGCTTCTTATTTTTTGTCTCTTGAGATGAGTGATTTCGCTCTAGAAAAAGGAATTAAATTAAAGTATTCTGCCAACTATTACCCCCAAGGCAACGGTTTGGCAGAATTGACTAATAAAAATCTGATCAAAATTATCAAGAGAACGGTCTCTGAAAACCATAAAAATTGGCATAACACACTATTAAACGCAATCTGGGCTGATAGAGTAACTCCTAAAACTGTTGTGGGTAAATCACCTTTCTTTCTCATTTATGGCAGAGAGGCGATTCTTCCACCACATGTCCTCCTTTCCTCTCTGCAGCTATTGCAGAAAGTACAAGAAGAGGATTGTCCCCCTTTGGAGAATTGAATTAACGCTTTGTTAAAATTAGAAGAAGTGAGGGCTCAAGCAAAACGGAAATTGGATCAACATCAACTCATTGTTAAAAACTGGTTTGATTCCAATTCTGTCTCTGACAGAAATTTTGAGGTAGGTGATATTGTCTTAAAATGGGACAAACCTCATGAGGGAAAAGGAGAGCATGCAAAGTTTCAAAACTTGTGGCTAAGACCATTTTTAATTGCTGAGAAATTGGGTCCCAGTTCTTTCTGATTACAAAATTTAGAGGGACAACCAGACACCTTTCAGGTGAATGTCCAAGCTCTAAAAAAGTACTTTGCCTGATGACACTCCCATGTACATTGTGTAAATAATTTTGTTTTGCTTGTTGTTTGCTTTTCTTTGCTGGTTTGTTTTGATTTTTCCTATATGCTTATCAGTCTTTCCTTTTTGAGACACACATGCCTGCATCATGGGCTAGTTCAGACAAAGAGAAAAAAAAAATTCCCCTCTAAAATGACTGTTGAAGGTTGTTTAAGAATCAATTGTGATATTTTTTCTGAAGTTTGTAGACATGTTAAAGATAACACGTTGTTTGAAAAGTGTTTCTTGATTTCAATCTGCAACTCAAGATACTCACGATCATCCATAAAATTTATTCTTACACTGTCCCTGTTCCTTAAGAGAACAACTCAGAGATGTCTCCCTACTCTTGAAAGTCAGTTTATTAACAAACTATCTCGAGATCTTAATGAAGGACAGCTAAAAAGTTTCTTCAAGGTCTATTATTTACTAAGATGTGTCCAAAAATTAGGATTTTCAGCGTCACCCCACTCTATTAAAGTTTTAAAACTATATAAACTTTCATAGGGGTGTGGGAAGTGCTTGTAAACCCGCCA
>JASDQU010013467.1:44092-64236 GCA_032191745.1 Picea mariana | reverse complement strand
ACAATACTAGCAATGAGATAGAGACTAGTTCATCTTCCAAAAAGAAAATCGAAATCCTCCCTAGGCCTTCCCAAAACAAAGCTCAACCTGAAAGCTCAGATTTAGAAAACTTACAGAAAGTCGTTCAAAAACTATCCAACCAAGTTATAGATTTGAAAAGGATGGTTGAAGAAGCTTCTTTGAGCAAAGTACCTTACAAACCCCCTTTCAGGAAGCCTTTTCCCACCAACCGATCTAATTCAAATACTGAAGGCCTAAATCTAGAAAGCCTGCAATTCGCTATTCAAATGATTCTAGAAGAACATGATAACTTGATTCCTCCCAAGATTCTTGAAGAAGTAGCTGAACAAGAGACAACAGAAGAATATGAACCTTCTCTGAACATTTTTGGACATTTTTCGGATAGCATTTTTCAAGCTAATTTCGAAACAGTGCATCCTTACAATACTAGGAGCAAGATAGCAAATAAGCCTTCTTCTGAAATCATTACGACTTTGCCTCCAAAACAGTCTAAATCAATTGAGACTAAATAGAATTCAGTAAACCCAAGCTTAGATTATGATTTGGTTGAAGATCTAAAAAAGCTTAGGGCTAACATTTCTGTTTATGAATTATTAAAATTCCCTTTTCTTCTACAAAAAATGCTACAAAATATTGCAGAGAACAGTAAAAATGGCAATCCAAGCAGTAACAAAGGTGTTTAGAACAACCCCAAAGTTCCTCAGAAGGCCTCCACCAAAACTACTTCCGATCCTCTCGATAAAAGAGACCTTCCTGTAAATAATGTAACAAATGTAAGTAAATCAGTTTTAGAGGCCGTGAGTAAAAAACAACAAGCTTCCACTATTAGTACTCGCAGAAATGTCCCTCCATTTTTGTTAACTTTTGAAATTTTCAATAGGAATGTGCATAAATGCATGGTAGATTCAGGAGCGTCATCTAACGTAATGCCTTGGTCTGTTTGTCAAAAGATTAATGTCGAAGTTCAACCATCCACCTTGAATATTATCTAGCTTGATCGAACTAGTGTTAAAGTTATAGGCGAATTGAGAAATGTGCTTATAAGATTGTCGTCTAACCCTAAATTTCATCAAGTGATTGATATTATTGTTGTAGATATCCCAGAAGTTTATGGTTTGTTTTTAAGAAGAGACTGGTCATAACAGCTACACAGCTATTTTGCGACGGATTGGTCTCACTTGTGGCTACCCAAGAATGGAAAGCCCAATAGAATCAAGGTAAATTGTGAACATTATCTAAAGTTCACGGTGATTGATTTAAATGATCCCAATGAACCATTCACTCCTTTTTCCGATTCGCCCAAAATACAGGGGATGGATACTTTTTTCGGTAATTTCATGGCCGAAACTTCCACTATCACTAACCCAGAACAACAGTCTGAAATTTTGGCATATACGCAGCCAACAGCTTCTTCGCAGTGGACACATACAGTCGACAACAATCAAATATGGTCTCTTTACTTTGATGGGTCAAAATCCAAGGAAGGAGCTAGTGCAAGCTGTGTGATCATCGATCCAGTAGGTAACAAGACCCTGATTGCTTGCAGGTTAGAATTCGAATGTACAAACAACACAACAGAATATGAGGCACTATTACAAAGGCTTCAGAAAAGAATTAGATATGAACGTTCAAAATTTGACTGTCTTTGGTGATTCAAAAATCGTGGTTAGACAGGTAAAAAATTCTATCCACTATTTATCTCTGCACCTTAAAAGCTACCAAACTGAGGTATGGAATTTGATGAATAAGTTTGCCGCATTTAACATAAATTCTATTCCTAGCTTTAATGATTTAAAAGTTGATTTGTTAGCTAACGTAGCTTCAAAACTTTTCCCTTCAGAAGGCTTATCTCCAAATGCATTCTCCGTCGAACTGTTGTTTAGACCGTCCATCCCAGACAATATCACGAATTGGAGAGTCTTTGATGACGATCAATACATTATAAGTTTTCTTCATATGGAAGAAACTTTCTAGGGTGCGGTGATCGACAAAGGTACTCATGATGAAAATCTTTGTGACTTTACGGTAATACCATATACAAGATCTCTAGAAGCTTCGTCAGACATGGTAAATTATATCCTGAAATCTGTAGTTAGATTAGAAAAATTTTATGGTCTTCACAACAAGTTCCGAAAATCAGTGAACTGTAAAACAAATAGTTCCTCTTTGACACATGAAAAAGTAAATTTGGGAACTAAAGACAACCCACAGTGCATTAATTTAGGGGTGGGGTGTTCTGAGCAAGAAAAAACAATGTTTATTAAATTGTTTAAGGAATTCAAAGATGTTTTTGCTTGGACGTACGATGACCTAAAAAACTTTGATCCTAACATCATACAACACGTTATTCCTATGAAACCCCAAACCCAACCTTTTCAACAAAAGTTAAGGAAAATGCACCCAAAACTCGAACCAACTTTCAAGAAGGAATTAAACAAACTCCTGAACGCTAAGATAATCTTCCCAGTTAGGCACACACAATGGGTCTCTAATCTTGTCCCTGTCCAAAAGAAGAGTGGTGAAATCTGACTATGTGTCGATTTCTGAAATCTTAATCGATTGTTTGATAAAGACAACTACCCTATCCCTCCCATGGAACAGATCCTTTAATAGGTATCTGGTTCTGAAAGATTATCCATGTTGAATGGTTTTTCAGGGTATAACCAAGTCCTGATGTCCCCTCCAGACCAACTCAAAACCACCTTCCGCACTCCGTGGGGCACCTACACTTATAAAAAGATGCCCTTTGGACTCATAAACACTAGTGCCACTTTCCAGAGAATGATGGACATCCCTTTCCAAGGCTTAATCAATCAATTTGTCGTAGTTTACCTCGATGACGTTACTGTCTTCTCGAAAAACAAAGAAGATCATCTATCTCATTTAAGATCCATTCTATAGCGATGTCGTAAGTATGACATTTCTTTGAATCCTAAAAAATCTATTTTCTCAATAGAACAAGGTAAACTCCTAGGATTCATTGTATCGAGCAAAGGGATGATTATCGATCCTGAAAGAACTCAAGTCATTTCGAAACTGTCCCCTCCCTAGTCAAAAAATTCCATGTAATCTTTCTTAGGTTAGATAAACTTTGTTAGGATATTCGTCCCCAGCTTTTCAAAAATGGTGAGACCATTACAAAACCTAATAAAAAAGGACGTACAGTACCATTGGGGACCTTTAAAAATCTAGGCTTTTAATTCAATAAAAAAGGCCATAATAGGCGATCCTTCTCTAATGAGCCCCGAATTTTTGCAAGACTTCACCCTTTACATGTTTGCTTCTGACCGTTCATATGCCGCTGTCTTAACTCAAAAGAATGTTGAAAACAACAAAGTCCCATTCGCCTTTATGAGCTCAGCCTTCAAGGGGGCAGAACTTAATTATCCAATAGTAGATCAATAAGCCTATGCTTTTTTCAAAGCAGTAAAGCACTTCCAATCTTATCTTTTGAAATCTAGGATGAAAATCATTGTCCCTTACTCGACTGTCAAAAATCTGTTAGTACAGAAAGAACTAGGCGAAAAAAGGGAAAACTGCGTCACATCCTTGCAAGAGTATGACATATAAATCACCCTAGTACAAATAGTAAGAGGCCAAGGGTTATGCAAATTGGTCGTTGATTCAACTGCAGGATAGCAAGAGAAAAATGATATGTTAAATCCAGGACAACACTATCAAAATCTAATGTGTTGTGCACAAAACCCTGTTAGTCCTTGGTATGATGATATAACATTTTGTCTTATACATGGATCAGCTCCCCATCACCTTGATCCCACTAAAAGGCGAGAACTAAGATTAAAATCTAAGTCTTCTCAGCTTATTAATGGTATTCTATTTCGTCAAAATTTTGATGGAGTACTAATGCGCTGTCTTGAGAAAGATGAAGCAAAAAAGTCTTATTGGAATTGCACGAAGGAGAAGCTAGTGGGAATTTTGGTGGAGATACCACTGCCCATAATGTATTAAGAGTAGGTTACTACTGGCCCACCCTTTTTAAATACACTCATGCATTGTGTCGCAAGTGTGTAATTTGTCAAAAAGCATCCAGACGGATACAGAAACCAGCCTTCCCTCTGCAACCAGTTTCAGTAGACTCCCCTTTTTAGCAGTGGGGTGTAGATATTATAGGCCCAATCAATACGCCATCCTCACAACAGCATAAGTATATCATAACAGCCACAGATTAATTCACCAAGTGGTTTGAGGCTACCCCATTAAAAGCTATAAATACCAACCAAGTAACATCTTTTTTGAATTCGAATATTATTACTCATTTCAGTATCCCTAAATGCCTTGTATTTGATAAAGCTTCTTATTTTTCATCTCTTGAGATGAGTGATTTCTCTCTAGAAAAAAGAATTAAATTAAAGTATTATTCCATCTATTACCCCCAAGGCAACGGTTTGGAAGAATCGACTAATAAAAATCTAATCAAAATCATCAAGAGAACGGTCTCTGAAAACCATAAAAATTGGCATAACGCATTGTTAAATGCAATTTGGGCTGATAGAGTAACTCCTAAAACTAATGTGGGTAACTCACCTTTCTTTCTCGTTTACAGTAGAGAAGTGATTCTTCCACCACATGTCCTTCTCCCATCTCTGCAGTTATCACAAAAAGTAAAGGAAGAGGACTGTCCCCCTTTGAAGAATCGAATTAACGCTTTGTTAAAATTAGAAGAAGTGAGGGCTCAAGAGAAACAAAAATTGGATCAACATCAACTCATCGTCAAAAATTGGTTTGATTCCAATTCTGTCTCTAACAGAAATTTTGAGGTAGGTGACCTTGGCCTAAAATGGGACAACCCTCACGAGGGAAAAGGAGAGCATACACAATTTTAGAACTTGTGGCTAGGACCATTTTTAATTGCTGAGAAATTGGGTCCCAGTTCCTTCCGATTACAAAATTTAGAGGGACAGCCAGACATCTTCCCGGTGAATGAACAAGCTCTAAAAAAGTACTTTGCCTTATGACACTCCCATGTACACTATGTAAATATTTTTGTTTTGCTTGTTGTTTGCTTTTCTTTGCTGGTTTGTTTTGATTTTTCCTTTATGCTTATCAGTCTTTCCTTTTTGAGACACACATGCCTGCGTCATGAGCTAGTTCAGACAAAGAGAACATAAAAATTTCCCCTCTAAAATGACTGTTGAAGGTTGTTTAAGCATCCATTGTGATATTCTTTTGAGTTTTCAGCCATGTTAAAGATGACTCATTGTTTGAAAATCATTTCTTGATTTCAATCTGCAACTCAAGATATTCACAATCATCTATAAAAATTATTTTTACGCTGTCCCTGTTCCTTAATAGAACAACTTAGAGATGTCTCCCTACTCTTGAAAGCCGGTTTTATTAACAAACTATTTCTAGATCTTAATGAAGGACAACTAAGAAATTTCTTCAAGGTCTGTAATTTACTAAGATATGTCCGAAAACCAGGATTTTCAGCGTCACCCTACTCTATTAATATATTTAAAACTAAATAAACTTTCAGAGGGCTGTGGGAAGTGCTTGTAAACCCGCCAGGATACTGAACAGGTTTGCTGGCAGTGGGTAAATGCATGCATGACGCCAAGATAACTTTGTCAGGGTACTAAACAGGCCCGTTGGCAACGAAGCAATGTCAGGTATATGAAAATTCTCAGATATGGATTCTTTTGACCTTAAATGTCCTTCGTTCTAATCTGGAACTTCTTGGCATGATACAGATATCGGAGTGGGTTAAATGACATCCCCGTTGAGGCTATGGACACCTGCTGGTAGTAGTGGCTCTGTCAACAGTATTGAAGATTTTAACTTTAATATCGTGACTCTCTTTTGTTAAGATTGTTGTCAGTTTTCGTCTTTTTAAAATAACAATAATCTAAAATTGGAATGCTTTATAATTGATAATGGTGTTCAGATAGATTTTCGGTTGTTTTCGATTTGAAGTTTTTTCTGATTATCCTAATATGAACTTGTTCATTCTTTAGAGATAACTTCTTCTACCAGTGTGTCGCCATAGTTGGCAGCAATAATATAATCTCTATTTTCACAAGCTGCCTACACAGGGTCTTTAAATTCTCGTTACTCGGCATGAGCAACGACACTTATCACTTGTCACCTTTTCACATCTTCCTTTCAATTTTTGTTTTCATGACTGGAAGCATGAAAAATCACAGCTGGAATTCACACTTGATTTTGATTTTTGATCAAAGGATTAATGTTCATATGGTCTAGTATCGAATTGTCGTCTTTTGCTATAAACACGATTATTTTCCTTGTTTATAACCCCTTGGTCTTAAACGTGCCTTGGTTACATAAGTATAAAACCCCCACTCATTTAGTATTCGATTAATATCAATGGGGTTTTGATTCATAAATTTTTTTGGTTCAATGTTTATTTGATACATTAATCTTTGTGATCAAATCATGGATATGCGTACTATTGTTTTCAACTGTTCTGATCCTTATGTGTACCAATGTGCCAAGGTGTCATTTTGAGGTACAACATGGTATTATTTCTCTAAATGGCCTTGGGCCTCATGATCTCTTTCCCACACATGGTGATTAACGCTCCTGCCTACCATTTCGAACTGTCTTTGCATTGCATTGAGGAAACTCGGGGCTATGGCTCTGTGTTTTTTATATCAAACCCTACCTCTGATTCCCATGTTGATTACCTTCTGTTAGCCATGGCTCTTGTGGTGAGGATTGAGCCCAATGGCATCCAAACTTTGTTATCATTTGACAATGTCAGAGACGACTTAGAAAGAAATGGATGGTGTGTGTTTATTGAAAAGTTTGAGGGTTTCAATCTAAGAGTTGCTCAAGAGTTTGTGTTCACATTCAACGGTTGTAGAGCAAAAATAGGAGACTTCCAGCTTGAGGTAAATGAATATTTTATAAGCCAAGCTACCAGTTTACCAGCTGTAGGGAAAAAGTGGTTCAAGAACTCAAAGGTTGAAGAGGTTCCCTAGTCATTGTTGCTCACCTCAAGGAGAATTACCAGCTGCGACCGAGGTATGTCTGTCTCATCTTTAAAACCTAGATGGGATGATCTATTAACTATTGTGAAATAGTTCGTTACCTGTGAGGGAAGATTTGGATCGGTTTTCTTGTATCACTTGCGATTACTTATGAGCTTTATCGATTTCCCCCTGAACATGCCCTATTTCCTCCTTTGAAGTCTATACAAGATGGGAAAGTAGTTTAAGAGGCAGAAGTATGATTCTAGTTTGTTCCACCATTGTTTAATCAATATTATCATTATATATCAATTGAAATTAAACAATGATTGTTGGGATGCTTTTCTGTTACGAAATGGTTTTGGTAGTAGTGAGTTAGGACAGGTTGACAATCCTATCATCATAGAAACCCTTGTGAAACCTACCATCTCTCCTCATTTTCTCATGCCCTGTGATCCTATCTCTAATTTGGAACCCTTGACCTACCGTGATTCTACCCTACCTGACACTCAACCAGATTCGTATCCTAAGGGTTATGTTAATACTGTTAAAAAATCCACAAGGAAAAAGTTTAAAGGCAATGTCGATGTCAATTATAAGAGTAAAAGGGTCGCTCGTTGGGTTTCATGGTGTGCTCGAAACAAACCCAAGCCTTGTGCAGAAAAAAACACAATTGTGGTAAGTGAAGATTCAGATTCAGAGATTGAAATATTCCTGGCCGAAGAGTATCCATATTCATATGGACTTTTCTCTGATAGACCCTACGATTATGTTACTAACCTTCCACCATGTCTAAAGGACAGTCCTGATTTTCTTGGAATGAAACTCAGTAATGAACCTACAGGTCAAATGGACAATTCCCCACATATTAATACTATCAATGTTGATACACAGCCTATATAGCCGCACTGTAATGAATGTCAATCCTGGATCGACAGGTATTACAAGGATGTGCCTTTACTACAATCTCGACTTAAATCCTTGGAAGACCAGGTGGATTCGTTAATGAAGGAGAATAGCAGACTTCAATCCATAGCTCAAACCAAAGACAAACTCCAAAAAACCACAGGGTCTATTTTTTTTAAGAACGTGGAAGCAACGACTGCAATAGTAAATTCAAAGATTGCTTGATTAGTTTGAATCCCTTAATTTGAGGTATGATTCTTTTAAAAGTTTGGTATGATTCTGTCTTTCTCAATTTAGCATACATGATTTGTTTGCACAGATTACTTTTTAGTTTGTTTTGATTGATTGAATAGAATATGATTCTAGTTATTATTATAACTAGCTACAGAATCGTGAGATTTTGTAGCTAGTTAGAAAAAATTGAATTACTTGTTTTGATAACTAAAAGTACATCTGAAATCTTTTTATTTTTATTTGTTTTCAGGAACCCATGATTTCTAAGGAGATTTTAAGAACTGTTGGCATATCTTAGCCATACTATCTTGATGTTTTTAGTTAATAGATTAGGCTGTTAGTTTTTGGTATCAAGTGAAATCTGGGAGGTTGCATCCACCAAATTTTTTGGAACACATTGGATGTTATCAACAAGAAACGTTTTGTTCCTGGAACCTATATGAGTATGTTGTTTTGTAAACTTGACATCATCTTTGCCTGGGGAAAAAATATGGATTTATGATTTACAGACTTTAATGGAATATGATATTTGCACAGCTTTAGCTTCTCTATATTGTGTTTTTATTCAAGTTGTGATTATTTCGATTTGTAGTTATATTGTGATTGCTTTAGCTATCGTGGTTTGTTGTAGATTGATATGATAAAATTTATATGATATCCATGTTTTATGTCCTATATTTAGAATACAGTAATTATTTTGTTCAAACTTGAGATTAGGAGATTTATCTTCATCATTCGTTGAACATTTATACACAAGTTTTCACAACAGGATTTATCTCAATGTGGCCACTTGTGAAATTATTAAATTGTTGTTATTATATCTCTCATATCTTCTATCATTCAGATTCAATCATTAATGCTTCACATTTTCGAGAAGCATTTGTGAGATCTGTTGCGGGTTTGCCTCATCAGACAACAATATTGGATGCTATACACAGGACAAATATGAGATGCAATTACAGGTATGTTTGTTAGTTTTATTTCATTAGTTTAATTATTACAGAAATTTCCTACAGTCTAAACACATTCTACTGTTTGTTATCTCTGTTTTCAATTAGACAGTTTGTTATTTCATTTCTTGTTTATAAACATTATAAAAAAATAAATCAAAAAAATTGAATGATAGCTTTGTTGTTGTTTAATAAATCAATCCATATTCGGTTTTCGCAGATTTAGATTAAAATTTGCATTCTGTAAATGTTGTACATATATTAGAAATAAATTCATTTGTATATATTATACATACTATAAGTATATTTATGTTATTAAACATTATTTAGTAAACTATAAATATATATTAGCTTTGTATATCATTTTCAGCGAGTGTTATTCATTAAGTAATTTTATTTTCTTTAGTTTTTTTTTTCGCTTTCTTAGGACTTAGATCGGCTAACAGAGCCGCTGAATCTATTAGAGTGGATCAATCCAAATGACTTGGGTTAAGTAGACAACCCTGGACCGGATTCACTCCTCCAGTTGACGAGCGGTCAATTTCACCCATCAACATAACTTCAAAGGCAAGTTAACTACTCATTGGTTGGGACCTTACAATATTGACACTATCTATGATAATGGTTCAATCAGGATAAAAATAATTGACCAACATCAGACACCCCTAATCGTGAATGGGAACCGATTGAGAATTTATAACAAACCCTTGTCAAAAGAGGAATTTCTGACACGTGTGCTACAGAATTCAGATATGTAGGTGATCAGTAAGGAAGGATATCTTCCTATTGATCCACATTGATTGATTGATTTAGTTTTAAATTTTTTGAACATAGGTGTGTGGACTGTGTTTTGTTAATAAGATGAAGGTAACAATGGATTATTACCTCCTTTGTTTTACTTTATCATTTTATTTTGTTAGTGTATTTCTATAATTTATTTGATCCTTCACGAACTTGCTAATATATCATTTTGTAAGCATCAACAATACTCTGTTCTGGTCCGGTACCAGCAGTGTTGATCTGGTACTAGAAATTTTGTTCTGGTCCAGTACCAATAGTCATGTGTTGGTCCGGTACCAAAAGTATGTCCTTATATAGTGCTATCAGGACATACCACCTAATTGACAAAGAATTCTATTCCTATTTCAATATCTTATGTCAATTAATATAAAGTGTGAAGCCGTGCAGTAACCACTTAAGCTGGAACCAAGGAGATGAATGCAACATTAGATGGCATCTCTTATGAAGAAATCATTTCTTTTGTTTCTATTACTGGCTAAAAGGAAGTATTTTAATTTCTTTTGGTTCCGTTGTTGGCTAAAAAGAAGTATTTTAATTTATTTTGGTTCTGTTGTTGGCTAAAAAGAAGTATTTTAATTTCTTTTGGTTTTGTTCCTTGACAAAGAAGATACAATATTTTACCTATGTTGTGTAAGGAACCATGCTTAACCAAATTTAGAGTTTAGAGGTTGCCTTCATCAAAAAGTCCATTACAAACAACATCAATACTTCAACATGATTAAAGGGATTAAAAATATTAGCCTACAAGTAACTATTTCACCCCAACTAGACTTTAATAGTGATCATTGGATTATCTTTAATAAAGAGTAGCATATGAGTATATGAACACCCTCTATCATGGGCACACTAGGAAACTTTTATGGAAGAGGATGTATCAGTACCCTAAGGTAACTTTAGGTCATTCTCTTATGGACAAGCTCAGACAAATCATACATCTGGATCATTCTAAAGAAATAGTGTGCATACAGAAGTTTATTTTTCCTTCAGAAAAATCTTTAAAGACATTCAAATAAGAGAGTATACCTTCTAACCCAATACTATCCCGGCCTGCAAAAGGGTTTTCAGACGAGCCTCCCCTGTCATCATGAAAAAGAAATCTTTAACAAAAACTAAATTAGGTGACTATGGACAAGAATCCTCTGATGGAAAAAGGGTTTAAGAGACTAACCCATCGAGATACTGAACAGGTCTGTTGCCAGTGGGTACCGGTCTATGGTATGACTAGGAAAACCCATCAGGGTATTGAACAAGCTTGTTGGCAATGGGTCATTTTTCCTGGGGAAGGTATGTCTCTCACTAAATATTACAACTACCCCACTGAAGTACTGGACAAGCTTGCTAGTAGTGGGTTTTGGTTGAGAAATGTTTTATTTATACTTGTTTGATTGAAAAATTCACTAGTGTCATTTAAAAAATGAATACTACAAGCAAATGTTATTGTTGACATTTATAAGATACAAACTCCATATTAACAAACAAAATGAATACTATAAGGAAATGTCCATTGGAGAATTACCCTAAGTTAAATTTACAGGTATGACATCTAAATCCTACATTACCTAAGAAGGAAACTTCTTAAGAGTGGGGCCTTGACTAGGGAGTCTAATCTACTTATATTGTGAAATTTATCCATAATATCTAATGATAGTAAATCTCTGAAGCAAGTTGGGTGGGATATGTTCTTATGGAAAAACACAAAATTTCTCTGTTTTCATTGTTGAATGTTGTACTTAAGTCATCCGAAGAAAGGCAATTTCATTTTTAAACAACAAATAGGGCATGGGATCATATGCTAGGTGAAAAATGTAATTTTGGAATTTGATTTGGTTTCT
This sequence comes from Picea mariana, assembly GCA_032191745.1. Lineage (NCBI taxonomy): Eukaryota > Viridiplantae > Streptophyta > Pinopsida > Pinales > Pinaceae > Picea > Picea mariana. Next base: position 52,542 of record JASDQU010013467.1, on the reverse strand, counting down.
CTTCTCTTATCAATTTTCTTCCATGGTGATACAGTGTGTCAGATATTTTTGCATAAGGATACGCAATACCTTTGGCATGGGGGAGGGTCAAAGAGCCCCTTTCAGGACTCTTTTCCAGACTCACATCTCATCTTCAGTGACCAACATGACCACCTTACAACCCTGTAGAACTCGACACAAAGGAAGAAATTCAAAGACAACCACAGAATAAAGAAGTTTCATAAAGTACAGGAAATTCCAGTACTAAGCCTCTAGAAAACTTCAGCCTAAAAATATGAACTTTGATAATCTACAAGCTTCAAATACAAAGGTAGTCACATATGCTATGGGTATTGGTTATGCAATGGTAAAAACAAAGATAACATGGTATTATTTATTTTCCTTTTCTTATAAAACTACAATAGTTATGAAAGTGTATATTAGATATTATGACCTTATTGTTAAAACCATGCGCCTAACTTTTACTTCCCTCATACCCATATGCTTAACCTTAATCAATTTTCTCACCACATAAGTTCTTGAAAATATGTTGAGGGAAAAATCACAATGTATGGATGTGGGTATGAACTGAAATGAGCATGCCAAGTAATGATGAGCCACGAACTTAAACCAAGAGTGTGCTTCATCCTTAAGTAATCACAAATCTACCTTGTGTCACATCAAATTCACTACTTAGAGGTCCAATCGCCTATCCCAAACAACAATGATGTTTTTCTACCAAACGTCCCATTCCCATAATTACACTAATGGACATAAATGAAATGGCTTATCTAGGTGGCGAAGCGATCCAAATGAGCCTCATCTCATCTTAATTTTCTTCGCAACATCTTTACTTAAACACACCTTCTGAATTATTGACGCCATCACTATTTTTCCTTGCCATTACCCATCTTTCTCCAATTCATAACCTACTCCTCTCTGCAATATCCATTACCAAACCCTTAAGCTCATAGTTGACTAAAACTCTTATGCTACAACCCGGTTTACACTCACAATTTATAAGGATGGTTGTGAGTACACATGAACCGGTCTTCCATATTTGTAGGGATACCGAGGAGTTCCAGCTATGTATAGATAAGTATGATAGAGCGGGATGGATGTCATTTTTATAAAAATTCACAGGATGTCATGAGCGGGTATCTCATGCATTTATATAGAGTAACGATGGAGAGATTGTTCACATAGGCAATCTACAACTAACAATCAATGAAGCAAATTTAAGGGAGGCCATGGGATTACCTAGCAGAGGAGCCAAGTATTTCAAAGGAGTAGTAATCAATTAAAAAATGTGCCAAAGATTTATGAAGGAAGACCATCAACAGCCTAATTGGAAAAATGGGATTTCTAGAAACTATATCAAGGAAGAATATCATCCAATGCTTGCTAGTCTTCAATGATTCCTCACTTGTGAAGGCAGGTATGTTGTAACCTTCATATACCATCTTAGGCTTTTGTTTCACTTTGGAGGAGGTCCTAAAATTGACTTTCCATACTTTTTATGGATGAGTTTGAACAAGATGGTAAGAGGTGTCAAATCCTTATCTAAAACTGAGAAGACTAGTATTTATCATCAGGGTCTTATCAAAATGCTAGTTATACATGAAATTAGGAAGAAAGGGTTTAGTTGGAAAACCCTCATCACTCAACACCTTTCCATAGAAAATGAACCTGTAGAGAAAGCCCAGCCTGCTCCAAATGAAGATAAGGAACCTAAGGAGAAAAAGGGAAAGAAAGGCAAGGTAGCTCCATCATCCTCCAAAGCAGGGAGCCAAAAATATAAAGCTAGTAAACAAGTACGGACCTCTTTTCTCAGTTAATAAGACTCTTAAAAGTCAATAATCGAAAGATCAATCTGAATTAGTAGAGGAGATCTCAGAAGTAGCACTTGAGGAGAAGGGTCATAAGTCAAAACCCTTGAGGAAAGAGAAGTGTAGCTCAAAGCATAAAGATAAATAGTCCATAGAACAACCTCTTGTAACCATTCCACAGAAAGAAAAGAGGAAAAGGAAACTTGTTAGCACTTCTGATCCATTGCCACCTTATAAAATAACCACAAGGAGCATGGCAAAGAAAGGAAAAGTAGTTGTTAGTCCTCTTAAACATGAAGATGCAATATATCTTACCTGCCCTTCCCTGTACCTACCAGTCCAGGATAATATATGATGGGTGTTCTATATGCACTAAAAACACAATAAAAACCCTCAATTAAATTGTCAACCCGGGGTAAGTAAACTTAGAGTTGTAGCAAAATATATGCCAAGGTAGAAGGGTTGGTAGTAGTATAGTCTAAATAAGGAAGTGGATATCTAAAGGCTAATTTATTCAAGAAAATATATCTAATGAGAAAACCCTACTAAGAAACTTGAAACTATGTAACCTAAGTACTTTTGGACCAAGGATCAGTGGATAGTTCTAGGAAAACAAAAGAAAACCCTACTTGAAGCAAACTAGTTCATAACAATAAGAAAAAGAAACTATTTAAGCATAACAATAAGAAAATAACAAAAGCAAACTACTTTAACTATCCTACCTAAATTCAATGAGCAATTATCCTGTGAAAGCAAGGAAATAAACAACTATACTATCAAAGAAAGAATAGACAAGTAAGAAAGTAACCTGTGAAAGCAAGTAAACAACTAACTACCCTAAGATAACTTCTACTGCAAGTAAACTAATTAAGACTACTCATTGAACAACTAACTAAGCTAAGAGGAAAGTAAACTCTATTATTAATTCAAACTTCAAAACTATTTCTAATTCATAAAAGGAAATCTGTTTAATTGAAAGAATAAAGGACTAATAACTAACCTTTAATATATGATAAGAAAACTGCTCTTTAATCTACCAAAGCAAAAGACTATCTATCCTGCAACATCAATAAAACTATCTTCTGATCTACGAATGCAAGAAACTATCTTTTAACCTATAAAAACTCAAATATAATGTTGGTGGTTGTGTGAATGTCTCCGGTGTCTTATAATATCTCGATGGCACTTGAAAAAAGAAGATAATTCAAGTCGTATAAGCTCAATACTGATCTCAATAACAAAGTGAAAGGTGTGGATTAAACAATCCAATGAGAACTTAGCCATTACGGAAACAATCTTAATTACCCCGAATATTCATGGAATTATTACTCATGTATTAACCATCAACAATATAACGAAATTTTAATTGTACTTCTATGCTATGTAAGAAAAATTCATAACTAAATTCAATCATTAACTAAGAATTGAAATTTCAATCTAATTCTAGGAAAGAAAGTACATAAAATGAAACTATGCTATATCTATTTTAACAATTCAAAGTGAAAGAAAGAAAATGCTTAAAAACATAAATTAAAGCATGACATATAAAAAGTAAACTAATGAATACATTAACTAACAACTATTTAAGCAAGATCTACATGACAATAGAATAAACAATCTATAATTAAAAACTGAAACTAACCTTATCCATCCACTAAATCCTTGTTTAAAAGAAGCATGAAATAAAACTTTTTTCTACTTTGTTTTAAATTCTATTTTAAATTTGATTTCAAAAACATAAATAAAACACAATCTAATATCTAATTGCACACGGGGTTAGTCTATGAATTTGCAAATTCATTCCTAACTACATAATCAACGCATATTAACACAAGCCTTCATACTAACAAGAGTGTTGGTGGGGCCCCCAACAAGTCATGGTCACTTCTCAAAGCCACACCATGAACTCAACAAATATATTTCACCATTAAAACTCAAAAACACAGCTTTATATAATTCTGGCAATTGAAAAATAGCAAAAACAGAGGAAAACGTATTTGTCTCTAATCCTCTACTTCTTCTACTGCTTCTTAAGTATTGTATGACCACCACAGTGGTATTTATAGGATTTATAGACCAAGTGTTCAACCACTGGAGGGTCGAACCACTTCTAAAAACAACAAATTACATTAATGGTGCCTTAACTACTGAAATAGAGAGAACCAATAATCGCCCTGCTCAACAACCTAAAATGAGTTGTCAAGAGTTCAGTAGCTGGAGGGGGAAAGCATGAACATAACCCATGTTCCTGATTCACCCACCACTAGCCGCCAATACCATAACCGCCAAATCACCCACCGTTTTTGTGCAAGACGCGGTGTTGGATGAAGTGTTGGACCAGGTACCAGATCGAGTACTGGATGGGGTCTCGGGCTGAGTGCCAAAAGTAGAAACGTGATGCGATTTTGCCCTGTAACACAAAAAAACATGAATTAGATCCTTGGAAACATAAAAATGTAATGAATTATACTCAATATCAATATAAAACATGAATTATACATACTTGGTGTGGATTATACCATTTTGGCACAAAATTATTCAAAAAGCTTCTCCAAAACATGGAAAACACATATGTACATTCGACAAAAGTATCTAATAATGGTCATAAAACTGATCATATCTTGGGCCCAACATTACCCCCACACTTAATATTTTGCAGGTCCCACTACAAAAAAAAAAAAATTTCCCCTCGTGACTAAGCTTGCTGAGGATGATCATCCTTGGAAGCCTCTCCTTCTTGCTGTGAAGAATTTGCCTCATGCCTCTTGTGTTGCTTCAGTTGTGCTCTGAGGTTGCGGTTGGATTTGGTCATCTCATCAACCAACCATTGAAGGGAGTTAACCTTTGCTTGGAGGAATGCATTATCATGATGAAGGTGTGTGTCTATTGTCTTCCTCTCTTCCAACTATTGGAGGAGCTGAGAATTTTCTTTTTGTAGCTTCTCAATGGCTAGGGAAGAATCAGTGATCTCGGAGGAAGGTTTAGATCCTTTGAGGGATGTGTACAATCTATCATTTTTAGGATCTATAATAGGCATGGGTGAAGTAGGAGTGATGGGGGATTGATAAGGTGTAACACCCTATTTCCCCTAGTTTGTAAAAATAAATGGACTGGCCAGAACTGTGGCAAACTCATGAATGTGAATATGTGATGTGAATGGACCTTGTGGAAAAGGTCGATGAATTCGAATAACATTATGAATTTATATTGCAAGACTGCTAAGAGGGGGTGTGCTAAAAAAGAGACCACGATGATGGTGGAAGGCACCTGGAAAGGTGGCGTTAACTTCCACCGCGAATCAATATCGTATTTGGACTCCACTGGCCTAGAGAACCAAAAGTGGCTCGCTGGCCCTGAATCAAATATCTCGCAGGCTAGTAGGTAGATGGCTCCTTAGGAATTAATGAAGGATGGGGAGGTGAACCGCCCATCCGTAGAGCCATCAGACCTGACCAGCACGAGGGAAATCGCACCACACGCAACCTTGCAAGAGGATAAGGCATGGGGGAGAAGTGATTGGGGGTAGACGTGAGGGGAGGAAGAGAACTCTAGCGATATGCAGAGTGAGTGATAGCAGAGAGGAAGGAGAGTAACCTTCACTTCTAGTCACTAGAAAATAGGGACGTAGTCTCACAGCATCGTGGTCTTAGCTCGGGGGTGGCTAGTGGTAAATCTGCTGGGAGTCATTGAGCCTACGATTGGGTGGAAACGAGCACCCATCTCAGTAGTTTCATAACCCCTGGTGTTACTTTCTGATAAGTGTTTTGCCTTTGACATCTTGAAATATATGTATGCTGACATTTATGATCATAACCTGTGAAATCATGAATGACTTCATTATAAGAATGTCTGTATGGTATTTTGATCAGTACTGATAGTTGTATGTTTATAATGGAAAGACTACGTGTGGCTTATGTTCTCTTAAATCGTTATTTATATGCATACTGATCTAATTCAGACTTCATGCCTGGTTCTCAGGAGAGAGAGATACCCTTATTTGCCTCAGATAGTACCCTAGGTAAACCTCCCCATAGAGACACCCTTCTCGAAAATCCCATCAAGAACCTGGAAAAAGGCCATGAAGGCGCAAGGCCTTAAGAAATACTTGATAAGTATCGAATTGATGGATGAGATCCCATCGGGAGATCGGTGGTCACTCATGACCGTCAGATAAGAAGAGGAAGCTAGAAAGTTAAGTGCCTTAACCTTGATAGGTAGTGATTGACGGATGAGATCCCATCGAGAAGTCTATCGTTACTCATGACCATTAAATTTGGTAGGAGAAACTAGGATGTTAAGTGCCTCAACCTCGATAGGTAGTGATCGACGGACGAGATCCTGTCGGGAAATCTATGGTTACTCATGACTGTGAGATTTGGTAGGAGACAACAGGATGTTAAGTGCCTTACCTCTGTGACTTTCTGTGTCTTCGTGGGTAGTGAAGAGATTGGGGCCGTAGATCCCCAAGGTCCATGAGAACATATGGACCGTCGATCTTTCCATGCCCAGGAAGCCGTGGGAGAGCACATAAGTTAGGAACCTGTCTGAGCCATCAGATCTCGGCTGAAAAACTCGATAGTCGTTGGATCTGTCAGAAGATATCTGAGGGATAAACCCCTAGTGAATAGGGGCGAAAGCCCCGAAATAGATCTGGACCATCTGAATAACGAAGGACACGTGTCATGAGATTTCCCATTTTGGGAAATCGGGGATCGAGAACTCGTGAATCCTGGTGACGAGAGACTGGGACTTTCCATTGTGGAAACCCTGGGATAGATCTGGACTGTCCGAATAACGGAGGCCACGTGTCATGAGATTTCCCATTTCGGGAAATCAGGGATCGTGAACTCGCGAATCCTGGTGATGAGAGATCGTGACTTTCCATTATGGAAACCCTGGGATAGATCTGGACCGTCCAAATAACGGAGGCCATGTGTCATGATATTTCCCATTTAGGGAAAATTGGGGATCACGAACTCACGAGTTCTGGTGGCGAGAGATCGGGACTTTCCATTGTGGAAACCCCAGGATAGATCTAGACCATCCGAATAATGGAGGCCACATGTCTCAAGATTTCCCATTTCGAGAAATCGGGGATCACGACCTCTCGAGCCCTGGTGACGATAGATCGGGAATTTCCATGGTGGAAACCCCAGGACAAATCTGGACCATCCGATTTAAGTAGGCTATGTGTCGAGAGATTACCCATTTCGGAAAATTGGGAATCGGGGATTCGGGAGTTCCGTTGATAAGAGGTCGGGCTCTCGCCTTGATAAATCCCGACTTATAAATATTGAGATGTTAGCATGTGGTTTAATCCCGATGAACATACGATATTGTTTCAGAAGATCTCAGGGTCTATAATGACCGTCATATGTGAGGAAGAGATGTCAACTTTAAGCTGGGGCGCGAATTCATCTTAGGGTAAGTGGCGAGCAGATTTGAACGACCAAAGTATACTTGCCAAGATCTACGGTTGAGGTTTCATTTCGGACCCTACTTGTTGTTCTGCCTTTATCCGGGGGGGTTCGGAATCGAACATGAAACTCGGGAACGATCAGGATCAGTTCACCTTGATCAACGGTGTTCAGGCAAATTCCAGACCCCCCTTGCCATTCTGCCTTTAATGGGGGCCGGGGGTGGTCCGAAATTGTGTGATGTGTGAAGTGGGACCCATCGCCTGTCACGCCACCCACAGTGTCATGTTTCCCCTCTCACCACCTGTACTCCACTCAACCGCACGACAGGGTCGTTCCTAACAGCCATTTGTTAACCCTATAGGGACTCGTTCCTATTGGCCAGTTACCTACCTTGCCGTGGTTTGGCGGTGGCAGAGTCGAACGATTCGACATCCTTGTAGTGCCAAGGCGCGTAATACAAGAGGCACCATGAATTATTTGACCTGTGATCATGGTCCGTGATCACATGGGAGTAGAGAGAGAGACAAAGCTAGCTCGCACTAGGCCTCCGTAGGTGATTCGGGGGCTCTGAGCTCTGCAGAAATCAACGAAAATTGATTATGGTAGTGGGTATGTGACAAAGTGGTATCAGAGGATGGTTACAACACTCGACCTAATTGGGCTCATGAATGAGTTGCGCATAAGCTCCGTTCGAGGCACTCCTATGAGGAGTAACCCCCTAACTTAACCCTCTTATCCAGGATCAAAACTTGGAAACAAGAACCTGACTGTGCATGTATGTGAAAGAGTTATGAATTTATGCACAGATTATAAAAATGTATCTAACTCTTGACTAATAACCAGTGTTTGTCTTTTCACCCAAGCGGATGATCACCCACAAGAATTTATAGATACAGAGAATGGTGACTCACCAAGAGATGGGAGAAGGCTCCCACAATAGAGACGAAGATTCTGACGAAAGAAGAGCAATAGGAACCCCTCCAAATCTAGCCGAGACTATGAGGAGTCTCATGGTTGAATTGCAAAGCTGCAAGGCCAACAATGAAAGGATGATGAAAGAACAAGAAAAGAAAATTGAAATTAATGCAGTTTTACTGCAGATCTTATCCGACCTACAACGACAAATGCAACGTGAACTCAAGATGTAGAAACATGGTCATATCAGTGGCCATACTGAGAGGAAAACCTCAAGGAAGGTCCACCCCAGAGGTAAAGGACCAGT
>JASDQU010013467.1:30289-42675 GCA_032191745.1 Picea mariana | reverse complement strand
ATTCGATTAATAGTAATGGGGTTTGATTCATAAAATTCTTTTTAACACAATGTTTGTTTGAAACGTTTACCTTGTAATCAAGTCATGAATATGTGCGCTCTATGGTATAAAAGTGCTTACATCCTTACACTACCCATATCCTAAGGTTTGGTATGAGGTACAACATGGTATTATTTCTCTGAATGGCCTCGAGCCTCGCGATCTCTTTCCCATGCATGGTGATTAACGCTCTCGCCCACCATTTTGAACTATCTTTGCATTGCATTGAGGAAACTCAGGACTATGGCTCTGTTCTTTTTCGATCAAACCCTGCCTCCGATTTCCGTGTTGATTCCTTGTTGTTAGCCATGGTTCCTGTGGTGAGGATTGAGCCCAATGGCATCCAGACCTTGTTATCCTTTGACAATGCTAGAGATAACTTAGAAAGGAACAGTTGGTGTGTGTTTATTCAAAAGTTTGAGGGTTTCAATCTGAGATTTTCTCAAGAATTCGCGTTGACATTCGACGGTTGCAAAGAAAAAATATGAGACGTACAGCTTGAGGTAAATGAAGATTTTATAAGCCAAGCTACTAGTTTACCAGCTGTGGGGAAAAAGTGATTCAAGAAAGCAAAGGTTGAAGAGGTTCCCTGGTCATTATTGTTCACCTCAAGGAGAATTACCAGCTGCGACCGAGGTATGCCTGTTTCGTCTCTAAAACCTAGATGGCATGATCTGTTAGCTATTGTGAAACAATTTATTACATGTGAAGGGAGATTTGGGCTGGTTTTCTTGTATCACCTGCGATTACTTATGAGCTTCATCGATTTCCCACTGAACATGCCCTATTTCCTCCTTTGAAGTCTCTACAAGATGGGAAAGCGGTTTAAAAGGAAGAAATCCGATTCTAGTTTATTCCATCATGGTTTAATCAAAATTATCATGGTACATCAGTTGTAATTAAACAATGATTGCTGGGATTCTTTTGTGTTGTGAAATGGTTTCGGTAATAGTGAGTTGGGATAGGTTGACAAGCCTATCATCATAGAAACCCTTATGAAACCTACCATCTCTCCTACTTCGCTCATTCCCTGTGATCCTATCGCTAATATGGAACCCTCGACCTACCCTAATTCTACTCAACCCAACACTCAACTGGATTCCTATCCTAAGAGTTGTACTAAGGCTGTTAAAAAACCCACAGGGAAGAAGTTTAGGGGCAGCATCGATGTCAATTATAAGAATAAAAAGGCCGCTCGTTGGGTTTCACGATGTGCTCGAAACAAACCCAAACCCTGTGTTGACACAAAAAACACAATTGTGGCAAGTGAGGATTCGGATTCAGAAGTTGAAAGGTTCTTGGTCGAAGAGTATCCATATTTGTATGGACTTTGTCCTGACAGACCCTAGGATTATGTTACCAACCTACCACCGTGTCTAAAGGACAATCCTGATTTTTCTGGAATCAAACTCTGTGATGTACCTACATGTCAAATGGATGATTCTCCAACTGTTAATACTATCAGTAAACTGTCTCTACAGTCGTGCTGTAATGAATGTCGATCCTGGATTGATAGGTATTACAAAGATGTGCCTTTACTACAGTATCGGGTTAAATCTTTTGAAGACCAGGTGAGTTCGTTAACAAAGGAAAATAGCAGACTCAAATCCATAGCTCAAACCAAAGACAAATGCCATAAAACCACAGGGTCTGTTATCTTTAGGAACGTGGAAGCAGCGACAACAATAGTAAATTCAAAGATTACTTGATTTGTTTGAATCCCTTAATTTTAGGTATGATCCTTTTTAAAAGTTTAGTATGATTCTGTCTTTTTCAATTTAGGATACACGATTTGTTTGCACATATTACTGTTTAGTTTGTTTTGATTGATTGAATAAAATATGATTCTAGTTATAATTATATCTAGCTACAAAATCTCACGATTCTGTAGCTGGTTAGAAAAATTCGAATTACTTGTTTTGATAACTGAAAATACATCTAAAATCTTTTTATTTTTATTTGTTTTCAGGAACCCATGATTTCTAAGGAGATTTGAAGCACTGTTGGCATCTCTCAGCCATACTATCTTTATGTTTTTAAATAGAATAGGCCATTATTTTTTGGTATCAAGTAGAATCTGGGAGGTTGCATCACCCACATTTTTTGGAACAGATTGGATGTTATCAATAGGAAACATTTTGTTCCTGGAACCCATATAAGTATGTGATTTTGTAAACTTGAAATCATCTATGCCTGGGGCAAAAAATATGGACTTCTGATTTACAGATTTGAATAGAATATGATATTTGCACAGCTTTAGCTTCTCCATATCGTGTTTTTATTCAAGTTATGATTATTTCGATTTGTAATTAGATTGTGATTTCTTTATCTATCATGGTTTATTGCATATTGGTATGATAAAATTTATATGATATCCATGTTTTATGTCCCATATTTAACATACAGTAATTATTCTGTTCAAACTTGAGATTAAGAGATTTATCTCCGTCATTCGTTGAATATTTATACACAAGTTTTCACAATAGGATTTATCTCAATGTGGCCACTTGTGAAATTATAAGATTCTTGTTACTATATATCTTATCATTCGGATTCAATCATTACTTCTTCACATTTATGAGAAGCATTTATAGGATCTGTTGTAGGTTTGCCTCATCAGATAGTGAGATTGGATACTATACACAGGACGAATATGGGATGCGATTACATGTCAGTTTGTTAGTTTTATTTCATTAGTTTAATTAATACAGAAATTTCCTGCAGTCTGAACATATTCTACTGTTTGTTATCTTTGTTTTCAATTAGACAGTTTGTTATTTCATTTCGTTTTTATAAACATTATAAAAAAAAAAAAAATCAAAAAGATTGAATGATAGCTTTTTTGTTGTTTAATAAATCAATCCATATTCGATTTTCACAGATTTAAATTAAAATTTTCATTTTGTAAATGTTATATATATATATATATATATATATATATATATATATATATATATATATTAAAAATAAATTCATTTGTATATATTATACATACAATAAGTAGACTTATGTTATAAATATTATTTAGTAAACTGTAAATATATATTAGATCTGTATATGGTTTTCAGCAAGTGTTATTCATTAAGTTATTTTATCTTCCTTAGTTTTGTTTTTCACTTTCTTAGGACTTAGATTGGCTAACAGAGCCGCTAAACATGTTGGAGTGGATCAATCCAAACGGCTTGGGTTAAGTAGACAACCCAAGACCAGATTCACTCCTTCAGTTGACGAGCGATCAATTTCGCCCGTCAACAAGCTGTCAATCCTAGGAAGGCCCATTCTATAAAGGCAAAGGTAGAAAAGATGCTTAACGTTGGCTTTATCTACCCAGTTCCCTTGACCAAATGGGTATCGAATCCCATTCCTATGAATAAAAAGGAAGAAACCATCCATGTATGCATGGATTTTTGAGACCTAAATAAGGCTTGTTCAAAAGACAACTTATCAACACCCTTCATTGATCATATTCTCGATGAGTGTGCGGGAAGCAAAGTTTTTTATTTTATGGATGGATTTTCAGGGTATAACCAAATTCAAATTAGGCTCGAGAACGAACATAAAATAACATTTATTTGTCCTTGGGGTACTTTCGCATATCAGAAAATGTCTTTCAACCTTAAGAAATCCAGATAGACCTTCAAATGAGCTATGACCTTTATGTTTCATGATCTCAAGCATATATTCAAATCCTATCTCGACGATATCCCTTCTCACTCCCGTAAGAGAGTGGATCACTCTTCCCACCTTCAGCTATTTTTTGAAAGCTGTCGCCATTAGTGCATCCATTTGAAACCTCATAGATTCATCTTTTGCATTAGGTCAGGTCGTCTTCTAGGATTCTTAGTCTCTGAGACTGGGATCATGGTGGATCCATTAAAGGTTGATTCAATACTTTGATTGCCTCCCCTGCGCATTATTTCTCAGCTTCAAGGTTTATAGGGGAAACCTAACTTGTTACGATGGTTTATAGTAAACTATGCCAATATTACTAAGGGTTTCATGCATCTCTTAAATAAGAACATTCCTTTTTTCTGGGATGAGAGAGCCTAGGAATCCTTCGATGCTTTAAAGAAATACTTGGTATCAACGCCTCTCCTAAAGTCTTCAAACTACAATAGAGATTACTTTCTTTATATCATCGCGTTCTAAGAGAAGATTGGTATTGTGTTGGTTTAGGAGGATGAGGAGCTCTGTGAGAACGCCATTTACTATCTTAGTTGAAAAATATTTGGCCCTGAACTCAAATATTCTCATGTTGAGAAGCTAGATTTGACTTCCATTCACGTAGTCCAATGATTACGACACTATATATTTCTTTGCAAAACTACTATGGTTTCCGATGTCAATCCATTTCAATACGTCCTTACTAGAAGTATCATAGGGGGGAAATATAATAAATGGATTGTCATCTTACAAGAATTTGATCTCGATTTTGCTTCTGCAAAATCCAAGAAATCACTAGTTTTTGCAAAGTAAATATCCAACTTCCATCGATTAGATGAGGATGTTATTCATGTTCATTCATTTGCAGATGAACACATTTTCCTTTTCTCGTCGTTGGAACCGTAGTATGGAGATATTGTGATCTATCTTCAAACTTTGAAGTTCCCTCAGCATATCTCGAGAGATGATCGATGGCATATACGATACCAAGATAATAACTACCTCATCAAGGACGACACTCTGTATCACCGAGGAGTAGACAATATCTTGCTTGTGGTGGTCATCTATCTGGGCTTGCGACTGTTGAAATAATGTAACTGCGAAGAGCATTCTTATTATTATTTTTTTATTGGATTAAATTCCCATTGTGGATTAATCATGTCATTATTATTATTATTGTTATTGGATTAATCCCCATTGAGGATTAATCATGTCGGTAATTGAATAAGGACCAAATCCCCTTTTGCGGATTGGTCCTCGGACAATTACAAAGTGTTGAATAAGAAGTCGGCCCCAACAGTGATAATGGAAGGCACAAAATTAATTAAAGGTGGGTTTACCCACCGAGAGTGAGAGATCGGCCTTGCCAGATGGTGACTCTTCACACGTGCTAGATTGATATAAGTAAGAGGCTAGTGCCTCACTTCTTAGACACAACTCACTTGCTCATTCTCTTATGAGGCAAGCTACAATTACCAGTTGGACAGAGGAGAAGAAGAGTGGCGCATCTCTTGGAGAGGACTATCTGTATTGGTTTGAGTTATCTCTTGAACATTGTATAAGCTATTTATGATAAGGAATTTTTTTCTGGGTTTTCTTCCCCTAGAGGGTTTCCCAAGATAAATGCTATGTCTCTTGTGAATGTGTATTTCTCAGTGATATTGTTCTTATGATGATATTTTCTATTGAAATGCAAAGAACTATAATAATGGCATAAACATTAACATGGTATCAGAGCCAACCTGAAGAAAGCACAATTTGCAAGAGGAAAAACGTCACTGTTACCGTACCCCAAAATTAGGGTTTGTCAAAAGTGAGTATTTTCAGCTCCCTAACACCCTAGAAATCTGTGCCCTCCCCCAAGGATCCATTTGGCACCTAGAGCACACCTTTTCAGTGGTTGGATCTCCTGGAAAGTGAAACCCTAGTTTTACAAAGTACCAGAAAACCAGAGTACCAGAAGTACGAGAGTACCAGAAGTACCAGAAAACCAGAAGCACCAGTCCAGAAATCCGCAGATCAGATTTGAAGGGGTAAAAGTTGGATTTTCGAAATTCCAACTGCACCAACTAACTCGCCTCAGCCCAGTGCATCTATCCCCTGGATCATAATTTCAAAAATTTGAAGTTTGACAAATTAGGGTTTCCTCATAAAACCCTAAGTTGTAGTTGCAGTTGCAGTCTCAGAACCAGTTGCAGTTGTAGTACCTGTTGTAGTTGCAGTTGCAGTACCTATTGCAGTTGCAGACGTAGAACCAGTTGCAATCACTCTTGAAGTTTTTGGTAATGATTACCACTGCTACCAGATGGAGCCACTACCTGCAAATTTTATCCGAGGTATGTACTCACATATGGTTAATGGTTAAACCCTAAAGAGTATTTGCAGGAGAAGGGATATTTTGCCATAGATCTAGAAGGATCTCAAGATCCAACACATTCAGAGGAATGATGCAACCCAGGTGTGATTATTCAAATATGCATCTATTTGTTATGAAATTATCTTGATCAGTGTTGCATGTTGAAGCTATGATCAAATCATTAGAAGGATTTAAAGTTGATCATAGAGATTCTCCTCTAACCTAACCTTTTGTCAAGTTAGTTTATTGTCTTAGTACATAAGATAGGTTGAATAAAGCACTCGTCACTTGAGTGAAGGAGACTTGGAAGAAAAGCAAGCACTCATTCTTGAGGACAAGGCTCCAGGTTTGATTAATCAAGATTCAAAGGTACACATGACAAGATGATGACTTTAGATAGCAATCGTCGTAAAGTATTATACTTGATAACATGTATGACTAACACCTCCTCTAGGAGAAACCTCTTGTGTTAGTTCCAGGTTGCCATGGAAGAATGCTTGGTCACAACACTAAGAGAGTGTTGACCTCATTTCGTATTGTATTCCTTACCTTTAATATTTGCTAAATTATAAGTAATAGCTCTAAAGGAGCTACTGTGATGATTTTTCATGCTATTGCTTTGTATTATCAAGAAGGATATTATTCTTGCTTGTTTTTTTGTTGACCTTTCTCCAGGTCACATGAGGAAGCTATAGTAAAGGTTGTAGAAGGAAATGTGCTAAAGAAGAAATCATAAATGAAGCAATCATCAGTGAAAATGAAGAAGGTGGGTCACTCAGAAGCTGCCATGACCCATGCTATTGAAGAATCCATGTGAACTCTAGAATATTAGCTCACATCAACTACAAGGCGCTACCATACATATGCAAGGTTGTCACAGGTTTACCAAAACTGAAAGGTGATCATGAAGGCATATGCGATGGATGTGCGCAAGGGAAGAACATCAAGAACCCGTTTCCGAAGAGGGACAACAAGGCAGAAGGAGTCCTAGAACTCATTCATTCAGATGTATGTGGACTAATTCCATCATCCTCCATTAATGGGTATGTATACTATGTATCATTCATTAATGATTATTCTCATAAAAGACCTGGATATATTTGAAGTGTTCAACAAGATCAAGGAATTCAAAGCCTTGATAAGACAACCCTTCTGTAAGGAAGATTAAGATACTCAAGTCAGATAATGGAGGAGAATATACCTCGAAGGAGTTCATAAGATTCTGTAGAGATGTCAGGATCAAGAGGGAACTAACTACTCCCTATAATCCCCAACAAAATGGTGTTGCTGAAAGGAAGAATAGAATGATTATGGAAGCTATGAAGACCATGATTCACGATCAAGATCTTCCTATGTGCTTATGGGCAGAAGCAGCTATGGGAGTTGTTTATGTGTAGAACAGACTATCCCATAGTCCACTTGGGTTCAAGACCCCAGAAGAAATGTTCACCGGAAAGAAACCAGAGGTAATCCATCTCAAAATATTTGGCTGTCCAGTGTTTGTTCATATACCGAAAGAGAAAAGAAACAAACTGGAGCCCTCCAAAAAGAAGGGAATATTTTTGAGATACTGTGAGGTATCCAAGGCCTTCAGAATCTACATACCTGGTCACCGCCATATTGAGATCAGCAGGGACGTGACCTTTGATGAAGAAGTTGCACTTAAGAAATCGAGAAGATGCCAGCTTGAAGAGGTATGTGAAGAGGAACCTGTAAATCCCAGGATGACAAAATCCGTGAGAGAAGTTCCTAGAGTTGCAGAACCTGTAATGGAAGTCATAGCTTCCCTTGATGAGGAAACTCTTGAAGATCATGATATAACAGAATTTCAAGAACCTCCTCAAATGAATTTCTCCCATAAAAGAAAGCCTGCTTGGGCAAGAGAGCTTATTCAAGATGGAGAGAAGTATGGTGTTCCAGAAGGAACCACAAGATAGGTGAAGAGACCAAAGACATTCTCCAGTTACACGGCTTTGATGTGCAATCTACTTGATGAGGAACCTACATGTTTTGAAGAGGCCATCCAGAAGAAGGAATGGGCAGATGCCATGACAGAGGAATACCAATCCATAATAAAGAATGATGTATGGGAAATTGTTCCCAAACCAAAAGGTAAGGATGTGGTATCATCAAAATGGCTCTTCAAGATAAAACATGTTGTTGATGGAAGTATTGAGAAATATAAAGCAATATTTGTCGCTCGTGGCTTTTCCCAGAAGGAAGGAATCGACTATGAAGAGACATTTGCTCCTGTGGCCAGATACACTTCGATCAGAACCATTATAGCTCTTGCTACCAAGATGAAATGGAAGCTGCACCAGATGGATGTGAAGACAGCTTTTCTAAATGGTATCATTGAAGAGGAAGTGTATATAGAGAAACCCCAAGGATTTGAGGTTGAAGACAAGAAGTCTCATGTCTGTCGATTGAAGAAAGCCTTATATAGATTGAAGCAAGCTCCCAGAGCTTGGTATGGCCGTATAGACAGTTTCTTGACGAGCTTGGGCTTTACCAAGAGTAAAGCATATTCAAATCTCTACTTCAAGATCATGGAGAATGAACCAGTAATATTATTACTGTATGTGGATGACTTATTCTTAACTAGAGAAGAAAATCTCATCGCTGAATGTAAACAGAGACTTGCCGCTGAATTTGAAATGAAATACCTTGGCCTAATGCATTACTTCTTAGGTCTTGAGGTATGGTAGAGTCCGAAAAGAATCTTCCTTAACTAGGGGAAGTACACGGTTGAAATATTAAAGAGATTCGACATGCTAGAATGAAAGTCCATGAATACACCCATGGAAGCAAAGCTGAAGCTACTGGTTGATACCTCGTTAGATTTGATAGATGCCACTCTGTACAGACAGACTATTGGTTTGCTAATGTACCTGACGAACACCAGACTAGACATCTGTTTTGCAGTGAACACCTTGAGTCAGTTTTTGGTAGAGCCCAGATGTGTTCATTTAGTGGCTGCAAAACATGTGATGAGGTACCTTAAGGGTACAATGGATTATGGTCTCAGCTATGATGGAGATCATGACTTCACGCTGAGTGGATATACTGATGCAGATTGGGTAGGAAGCGTTGTTGACAGAAAAAGCACTTCTGGATGTTGTTTCAGTTTGGGATCAACTATGATCTCATGGCAGAGTAGGAAGCAATCTAGTATTTCTCTCAGCACAGCGGAATCAGAGTACATTGCCACATGTTCTGCTAGCTGCGAAGCTATATGGATTCGAAATTTGCTGACAGACCTATTTGATTTGGAGATGAGAGAAACCACGATTCTATGTGACAATCAAAGCTGTATTAAAATGACATAGAATCCTGTGTTCCATGACAGGTCGAAGCACATAGAGATCCCCTATCATTTCATCCACGACATGGTACATAGAGGAGCCTTGAAGCTCCAATACATTAGCACAGATGAACAGGTTGCTAATGTGATGAATAAGCCTCTATCTCGTGTAAAGTTTGAACACTTTTGAGATAAGCTTGGTATTGTCCGAAAGGACCTTCTCTGAAAGGGGGAGTAGATGTGATCCTTGCTTCTGACCTTGCTATTAGATGTAAAGCAAGATGAGTCATGCTTCTGACCTCGTTGTTAGACGTAAAGCATGACGCTGTGTGATCCTTGCTTCTGACCTCGCTGTTAGACGTAAAGCAAGATTAGTTATGCTTCTGACCTAGTTGTTAGACGTAAATCATAACGTCATGTGTTCCTTGCTTCTGACCTCGTTGTTAGACGTAAAACAAGATGAGTCATGCTTTTGACCTAGTTGTTAGANTGTTCCTTGCTTCTGACCTCGTTGTTAGACGTAAAGAAAGATGAGTCATGCTTCTGACCTAGTTGTTAGACGTAAAGCATGACGTTGTGATTCCTCGCTTCTGACCTAGTTGTTAGACGTAAAGCGAGATGATGATATTACTTGCTTCTGACCTAGTTGTTAGACGTAAAGCAAGATGTGACTGACACTGAGCTACCAACTTAACCGCTGTGACATTGAGCTAGTGTAGTACTGTGATGTGACATCCTAGTGCTGTAATGAGGTATCGTTTTTACTGATACATATTTGATGCAGATGATGATAGCATTCTTTTGAGAATGATGATGCTGATGATGAAGAAAACTTCTGGTGACTCATAAATGTGCTAGACAATGTTTCAAGATGATATTGACGATACTGTCCTCCAGATGCCATTGATGATGCAAAACTCTCTCGCCTGATGCTGATGAAGAATAACCTTCTTAATAAGGGGGAGTGTTGAAATAATGTAACTACGAAGAGCATTCTTATTATTATTTTGTTATTGGATTAAATCCACATTGTGGATTAATCATGTCATTATTATTATTGGATTAAATACCCATTGTGGATTAATCATGTCATTATTATTATTATTGTTATTGGATTAATCCCAATTGAGGATTAATCATGTCGGTAATTGAATAAGGACCAAATCCCCTTTTGCGGATTGGTCATCGGACAATTACAAAGTGCTGAATAAGAAGTTGGCCCCAACAATTATAATGGAAGGCCCATAATTAATTAAAGGTGGGTTTACCCAGCCAGAGTGAGAGGTCGGCCCTACCAAATGGTGACTCTTCACATGTGCCAGATTGATATAAATAAGAGGCTAGCACCTCACTTCTTAGACACAACTCACTTTCTCATTCTCTTATGAGGCAAGCTGCAATTACCAGTTGGAGAGAGGAGAAGAAGAGTGGCGCATCTCTTGGAGAGGACTATCTGTATTGGTTTGAGTTATCTCTTGAACATTGTATAAGATATTTATGATAAGGACGTTTTTGTTGGGTTTTCTTCCCCTAGAGGGTTTCCCAGGATAAATGCTATGTCTCTTGTGAATGTGTATTTCTCAGTGATCTTGTTCTTATGATGCTCTTTTCTATTGAAATGAAAAGAACTATAATAATGGCATAAACATTAACAGCGACAACCCATAAAATTTTGTGAGCTAATTGTTTTTGGCCATCTATTTTTAAAGATTGCGTCGAAGTGGTTAAGAAGTGTCACCCCTACCAGGTGTTCACTCGGAAGATGCACTCACATCCAATCCCTCTCCACCTAGTCATTATCGTCGATCTCTTAATAAAGTGGGGGGTGGATTTTTTGGATTGCAACCAAATTTTTTTTGGGGGGCATCAACACATTATCATGGCCATAGACTACTTTACTAAGTGGGATGAGGCCATGCCTATAGTTAAATTCGATGGTAATATTGTTTATTTCTTCATGTTCAATCAAATTATAGCCAGGTTCAAAATCCCAAGATAGATTGTCATTGATCATGGCAGTCACTTTCAGAATGAAATGATAAAATAATTAGCATCGAAACTGGGGTTTAAACATTGTCATTCTTCCCCTTACTACCCCCAGGAAAATGGAAAAGTAGAGGCCGTGAACAATTTTCTCAATATCATTTTGCAGAAAATTGTCAGCCAGAGAAAATATGATTAACATATCATGATTTATCCAGCACTTTGGGCATACCAAACCTCGGTTAAGACTTCCACCAGTTTTTCTCCATTTCAGTTAGTGCATGGTGTAGACTCGATCCTACCTATTGAATGTGAAACCCCTTCTCTTAGATTGGCAGTTATGCTTCTACTTGAAACTTCCGATATAGAACAACGCCTCATAAACCTAGAGAGTCTGGATGAGGAGCATTGAGATACCTCCACGACTATCGAAGAAAATAAATGGTGTGTTGTTGAAAGAGCATCGCCAACACAGAAGTGAAGGACAACTGGACAAGTCAGCACAAATTTTGAAAATACTTTAGGATTGTTGCGCGATCTTAAATGAGTCATTTAAGATGAAGCGCCTTTCTATATTGTAATGGACCTTGAGTGGATATCTCTCGTCCTTTAGTAGATAGATGACATTTAATATAGTTAATGTAGGTAGATAGGGTTTTAATTCTATATTTGATAGCTTTAGAGCGCAAGAGGGAAACTGGATATAGACACCCTCATTGTATGATTGTAACATTAGCTAGAAAATTCAGAAGAAGTAGAAGAGCAAGCAGAGAACTGTATGAAGAACACCCATGTACAGGCATTTGAATTAATAGGAGAAAGCTTTGATTCAAATCCATGGTTTGTGTTGTTTTCTCTGTGTATTGATATTATGCTCAATTGATGTTTTCTTCCTGTCATACACTTGCTTTTATATGTTGTGTATGTGATTTCATGTATGAATTGAAGTCTGTGAGGAAGAGTGAATGAGTTTCAATTGTTTCTCTAATTGAGCCAGAGGATTCCTACAAGGAGTGTAGTTGAATCGTCCGCAAGGAGTGC
>JASDQU010013466.1:223751-241205 GCA_032191745.1 Picea mariana | reverse complement strand
TTTGTGTATATATAAAAGTTTGTTTAAAAAACGTTTGTGCCCAAAATCAATTACAAAGCACGGAAAACTAAGAAGTTGGATAGCTTGGTTTTCTGCAACAAGATAGACATATATGCTTTGAAACATAGAAATATGATTTTACAATATGTTTGATGTATATTTCATAATTCATGTGCAATAACAACTGTATCATGATCAGACCAGTATGTGTACAAACAAGGGAAAACTAAGAAGTTGGACAACTTGGTTTTCTGCAACAAGCTAAAGATATATGCTTTGAAACATAGAAATATAATTTTGCAATATGTTTGATGTATATCTCATAATTCAAGTGCAATACCAATTGCATTGTGATCAGACCAATATGTGTCTAAGATAAAGACGTTGTATTGAGAAATGGGCACATTTGACCATACATGGTCAATAAGTGTGTTTTGTACATGGCTTGTGTTGTTCAAAAGAAACCAAAGACTATATTTGCACATGTAGTTTTCCGATTCTTTTGTTCTTGCATTATTTTGTAGCATGTCAATATTGAAATCTCCTACAATGAAAATGGTTTCATTCATATGAAAATGGTCTAATGCATTGGAAAGAACATTTAGTATGTTGGAGAATGTTGCATGGGGAGAAGCATAGAGATTCAATATTGCAGTTTTTGATCCTTGGAAAAATACTTTTGCAAGCACCATCTCAACATCGTTTTCTTCAAAATGTATATGCTCCAAAATTGTTACATGTTTTTTCACCAATATCATCACCTCATGTGTAATGTAACTCGATATGCAATTGTGATTTGAAAATTTCTTGTTTTGCATGCATAATTCCATGTATGTTTCCTGTAAGCACATAATATCGGATTGCATTGTGTCATAGTCATTGAGTATATCATCCATGTGTGCATGTAAGTTGCGCATGTTAAGTGAGAAAATTGATACAACTGAGTTTGTTTGTATGGATTGGTAATCATACTGCAGATGCCACTTTGCAGTAGTCCTGAGGCGTTGCATCTCAATATCAACTTTGTGTTTGAATTTGAAGTTATCTTTTGTAATAGGACTTATTAAATATAAGGAATCTATACTTCTGACACGAGACAATGCTGTGTATACAAGTTCATGTATTCGAATTCTAGTAGGCTCAAATGCAACAATATCAAGTGTTAGTCCTTGCGATCCGTGGACTGTATATGCACATGCAAGTTTAATTGGAAAATGTTTTTGAATCTTCAGTCTACCTATATTTGCTGATGTCGATACTGCTTTTGATATTCACAAGATAGGTGTCCAATCGCTTGCAGTGTTTGAATTATATAGATAAGCCAACTTGTTTGCTTGTCAGTGGCCTATATGCAGTTCATGGAACTTAATCCAGAGAACATCGATTTTTTCTGTTTTCGTATAGACTTTGAGTATTCCATCTGCACCATTGACCAAGCCATCCTATGAATCATAGTTGTAGGCATATATTTCAACCAACATGTTTAATTTTAGGACAAGTTGCAATGGTAAAGTGGTTGTATGTTCATGACGTGGAACATTTCCATGGTTGTCTTATTTGAGGTCAATTGAATTGATGATGCTATCATCAACAGACATGAGCAATAGCATGTACATGTTATGCATTGCAACAACCATATTTGTGTAGAACAGGTAAGGGGACGTTGGATCTGTTGGTGCAGTTCACATGCACCTAGAATTGATATATGTTAAGTCATCATGTGTTTGGTTGTTTGTTTGCATTCTATTCAGAATTGCAATAAATGTTTCATCTGTCTGGTGCATTGTAGCGTGCAATTCAAAGAATTTCATATTGTCTTTCCAGAAGTCATGAGTCACTTTTTACATGTTGACCATAGGTTGTTCAAATATCAAATAATATTGGATGGGTTGTGTTGTTCCTGAGTTTATGTTTTAAGGCTATAAAAGATACTGTCAAGGCATTCGAAAAAGATTTATATAAGTAGGTTTTGGAGTAAAGAAACAAAGAAAGACTAGATCAGATTCAGTTTCTCAACTGTCTCTGTCTTGCTTCCTGTTGCTCTTGGATGCTAATGTCACTTTCAATGGAAGCCCATGATCTTTCTAACTCAGTCCTATTGGTCGTTGTTTGTAGAATAGTGTTAAATAAGCTTAGGGCAATGCTGGTTTGATCCTGAAGACCAGGTTCTACGTTAGGTTGTCTGCCACTAGGGACTGTCATGGGTGATAGGGTTTTAAAGGTTTGTAAATGGGGTTTTTATCAATTGGTTACTTCAGATTTTCAGAGATGATATTAATGAGAACAACTTTTAAATCTAAAATAGTAATGTAAAAACACATTCAAGGTCGTTTCCTAGTTTTGTGACAATTTTGAAATTGTAAACAATGAAACACAATACAGAGAAAATTAAGGCTTTTATCCAGAAAGAATCTTATATTTCAAATAACAATGATGAAAGAAAAACAAGATTTCTAACAAACTGAAATATTAAGGAACAAAAGATTTTACAGGTCTTAAAATTACTAAAGAAATTTCAGAGGAAAGACTGTAATACATTCAACATCCAAACCAATCTGGAATAATAAACAACAATGTATATAAATTCAAATTGATTTACTTGTTAGAAACACACATTAAAAGGAAAATTTAACAAAGCATGATAAACAAGGGAAGAAACATAGTCACAAAGTTGCAGGATCCAGAATCTTGTTTGCGATTTATATTCCGATGAACTTCAAAGCTGATATTACAAAAAATGGCCTTCTCCAAAATTTCTGAAGCCCCATTTCAGCCTTTTGAAACTATATTTATACCTTTCTATCAAAAAATTTCGTTGGTAACTAACCAACCTCCTAATATTACGGTTACATAAACTAATGTCAACCGTTTACAATAAAAATATTTACAAAATTTTAAATTTGCATTGATGAACTTTCTTTCTCTTCTTCAACGCATTGAACATATTTCCCCAAAAAGTTTACCAAGACCCTAGGAGCCTCAGGTACTTCATTTTCTTCAAAAGAGAAAAATCTTCTCTGTAATCCTGGCAACTGGGTTTCTATTGTTTTCTCTGTGAATTTAACCTTTTCCAACTTTGAACTTGAAGCTATCATCCACTTATCTATTTCTGCAATGTTGACCGATTTAATATTTGAAATTTCTTCTTTCCTTTCTTCGAGTTCTTCTTTTGACTTCAGCTGATGCCTAGCAATGTTGACTTCGCCTAATAACTTAGAAAAACCATCTGTCCCGATATTTACTGAATCTTTTTCAATAAGATTGAAGATCCTTTGACAATCTTCATTAATTCCTTTTGTAATTCCTTTATATTCTGCCAATTTTGATTCCCAAACTTTTATCATTATATCTCCTTTTACCTGTTCTGAAATGGGTAATTTCTGGGTTTTTCCAATTTCTTCTTTTTGTAAAGAAGTTATTACCTTTTGAAAAGAATTCCTTGTTGCTTTAGCTTCTCTTTCTTTCTGAACTACCTTTTCCATAGACCCTTTTGACTCATGAAAATAGTTCTGGATGAGTTCCAGATTACGAAATATTTTTTGTTGTTCTTCTTCTATGTTTGCATATATCTCTGATGCTTGCATCCTGAACTGTTCGATTTCAATTACCTGGTTAGCAATTGAAATAATCTTATCTTGCAAAAAATTATTTTCATCGCCCAACTTTTGAGCCTGTTCTTGGGTAACCTGTATCATGTGTTTTGCTTCATCCAAGTTTTTATTCAGCTTTTGGATTTCTTGCATGTCTTTGCGTCTATCTTGTTCTAGACCCTTTTGTATCCCCTAGCCAACAATTCTTTCATTTTCCTTTAATCTGTCCTGCAACTGCATTATTTCTTGATCCTTTTGCTCAAGCATAGTTGTTAAGTTTCCTACAGAGTACATGTTAGCTAATGCTATAGCACCCATGGTTCCTGCTAACTCTGTAGTGAATTCTCCTTCATTGATTTTCTTTCCATCAATGATAATTTTATGTCTTTTGATCGTTCTTTCTCCTACAGGATGAATTTCCTGTTTCAAGACAGCTCTTCGTTTTTTACTGAAAAAATAATCAGATGAAGGGATTTCATCTCTGGAGATTGGCTCTAGGTCACTTACATATAGAACTCCTTTATGAGGGGTTCCGAAAGTAGACTGTAGTGGAGTCAATGCTGTGATAGGATTGCCAATTTCCTTTGAAGTTGTTCCTCCAATATTTTCTAGAATATCATCGAGAACTATTGAACTTGTTTATATTCCTTTTCCCTTTTCTGTCTCGTGTTCTTTGGTCTGAGAACCCTTTGTGTTCTGAGGAGGTATTTCAGGATCTTTCAACTTTTCTTTGTCACTTAACTTATCTTGAGTATCAGTCTCAAACCCTGGAGGGGCTTCTTTCTGTTTTGACAATAAAGTTGATATTTCACCTTGTAAACTCTTCGACAGGCAGATTCGTTTATGTATTTGAAAAGATGCAAACCCCACATGTGCATCAGGTGACAAGGCTTGCACTCTGTTCTGCACTTCTTCATACGATTTAGTATTTTTGAAAACATCATCATAAACTGAAATTTCGTGTTCATATGCTTTTAAATTACATTGTATGTAATGCCGACTGATTATTTGGTAAGGGTCGTGTTTCCTGTGATCTATGCTTGTTAATTTCACTTCGTCCAATGATTCAGCCTCTGTCTTAGAATGTCCTAATTTTAACAAAATGAATTTTCCGACATAAACAGGAAAAGATGGCCATGCTTTTTTCTGCTGAGCTTTTAATTCTAACCCAATACCACCCTTGACTAACTGATAAGCCACTTCTCTGCATATCAACCTGTCTGGTAAAATTTTTGGGAGTGTGTGAGGCGGAATGGAATAGCCATAAACCCTAATATAGGAAAAAATTTCCTCAATGAACCAGTCGGCAACTGATTTGAGGTTTTCTATGATGGTATTAGATATGCGAGGGGGTTCGCATCCAAAGAACATTTTGTGTAGAGGGATAATTACATAATAACAAACCTCATAAAAAACATCTTTTACATTTTCTTCCCAGAGAGCTGAATGATATTTATGAACAGGCTCTGGGCAAGAAACATTCCAACTCCAATTCATTAATGGGAAAGGAGTCATAAAACAAATGGCATCCATGATATAAGCAGACATATAAAAAGACACTGGTTGTCCTTTTGACCTAGCTGCTTTGTAATTCACAACCTCTGATGTGAGGTTATCTGACAAAATTTTGTGCCAATTAAAAATGCGTCCCTTTGAAACTTCCTCTAAAAAAGGTGTCCAATCTACATGAAAGTGACAAGGATCCTTTCTCCCAAAAAGTCTACATAACATCATTGCTACATAAACCATATATTCGTTTAAGGAAGTTGTGGCATAAATTCCATGTAAATCAGCCCTAAACTTGTTTTCATCTCTAGCCCATCCTTTATTCATGTCAAGGTATGTTTGGCCCGCTTCAATGCATTCTTTTCTTTGAAACTCGGCTAAAAACTTAGAATTAAAAGTGTGTCTATAATTGGGCAAGAGATTATACATTACTTGAATATGCTCAGGCCTGAATGAGCCGATGACAGCTCCTTGCTCGTTCAGAATGCTTCTGGTCGAGAGATCTACTTTTTCCAGTGCCCAGCCGATCATATCGGTATATGACACAAGTATCGGACTTGCAGCAACCTTATGAAGATCAGACTCGGAAATATCTCGGAGGTGATTTTCTGAATCAGTGGCTGCATATTTAAGTTCATCTTCCAGTTTTTCGGAGATTCTCGTCCATGATTTGACAGAGTGTACTCCGGATGCAGTAGTATCGGAAATAATATCACCTTCTGGTTGATCTTCATTTTTCTTCGATGCCTTTTTGGGTGCCATAGCTCTGTGTTTAACTTGAAAACCTGTAACAGAGAGTGATTTAGCTTTGAAATGATAATACAAATGTTTTGAATATTTATTTCAAATATATCATAAAAACATTGAGATTTGTATCTCTGTTACGAAGTTAAGGCTCTTAATGCAAAATATATTTCCGAAGATATGCATTTAATGTTTGTACTTAGGCTTTCTCGGTGTTTTCAAATATAAGAGAAACTTACTAAATCGGACAATGACGCATTAAAGGACATTCAAAGAAAGTTTAACTTTAAGCCTTGTTTAGAATGGTGATTAATTAGCGTTGATCTTGAATTAAACTTGAAAACTTGCTTTTCGGAGTTTCGACACTTTTGATGTCGAGGAAATATGTCATCGAAGAACCCCGATTGCTGAAATCGCGATGTATTATTTTTTAAATTAAAACATTTTTAGTATCTTAATTAATCTATATTAGACCTTTTCGCGATTTTGTTAATCGGAAAATTGGGTATCGGGATTTCGAGAAATCTGATGACATGAAACATGCTTCTCACAAAACCGCGAATCTCGATATCGCGATGTAATTATTTAACTCTTAATCATTCTTAGCGGTGATTAGATTAATTCAAAACTTTACTTAAGGATTAAATGTATCGTGAAATCAAGAAATCGGGAAACACGATGACAAGATTATTTGATCTTATAAAACCGCGAATCCTGATTTTGCGACGTGATTAACTTGTTTAAACCCTTTTAATTCTGAAATAAGTAAATTACGTTTTAATTAAGTTTTAAAATATCGGGAAATTGGGGATCGAGATTTCGCAATTCAATTTGCATCAAACATTTGTATACGCAAAACTCTGAATCCCGATTTTAGGTTTAAATTAAAAATTCCTTAAATTTTAAATTACTGCCCGTTTAAAAGATTGTTTCAGATAATGTTGGAAAACTTATATTCGTTTAGATTTTTTCCCTTCTTTGTCCAAAAATAAACAATAAAAGGCATCACGAATTTATAGGCGATGAAATTCTTGTTTTAAGAAATTTGAAAAATGCAAAGACTCAAAAAATACAAATCTTTTATCCTTAAGAATAAAAAATTCATGGTCTGTTTCAACATAGGCTCCAACTGGGGACCTCGTCTCCTTGCGGGGTGAGGAGAACATGCAGACTCAGTGCCGTCATTGGGTAAATGGTGTCAAGGGTTTATCTCTGATAAACTGATCAAGGAGCAGGAAAAGAGATTACATAAAGTCTTTGAAAACCTTTTCAAAACTTCTCATTTATTTGAAATTCATTTATAGTCTTCTTCAAAATTCTCCTTCCCGTTCCAAAATTGAGTTAGTATTGAGATGATTAGAAAAATCTTTAGAAACTCAACAGATTATTGAACATTTAATCTTGCATCAATCGAAATAAAATTTATAATTTTAAAACTGGAAGCTCTATTTTGACTTAAGATGAATATCCGGTTTTTTAAAAATTAATAACTAGAATAGAGTTATAGATAAGTATGAAAACCTTACAGATACCTCAGATATTGCTTCACTGCCAGCAGGCCTGTTTAGTACCTCGGTGAAGTTATCTGTCCCTTTTTATTGAATTTCCTTTCACCACTTCGAGTGCTTATTTTATGCTCAGACATTGCTTCACTGCCAGCGGGCCTGTTCAGTACCCTGGTGAAGTTATCTATTTCTTTTATTTTTAGACAAGGGCAATCATTTAAATGAATTTCCTTTCATCATCTGTAGGACTAGATGGGGGCAATCAATTATGAATTTCCTTTCACCATATGTCTTATAGTTAGATTATGCTTACGAAGCGAGGGCAATCAATGATACTTAATATATCAGGGGTGGTGATCTGTGTAAAATTTTATAATAAAGATTTGTCAACTTGTTTTGGTTATTCTAGATCAATTTTTCTCAACCTTCAAAACTTCTTAGTCCATAGAGAAAAAGGGAAAAATATTTTCAGGGGATCTTCTTTTGAGCAAGCTTAAAAGTTCATACAAACTGTTAAGAAACTTAAGATATTCAGAGTTAATCTCAAACCTAACCATTTTTAGTCAGAGAGAAAAATCATGAAAACTGACGTAACTGAATTCAATTATTTGATGATTTTCAAAGTCGATACAAAATCTTTTCAACTCTGATACAAAGTTCTAAAATATAAAAGATAATACTGGGGGTATTAAAGGAGACTTTTCAACAATCTATAAACCAGAATACCTCAGACATAATTTCAAAAATAACTCAGTGGATTGGATTTTTTTTTTTGTTTTTTTTTGTTTTTTTTTGGATAATTTACTAATTTTTAATTTTAACAAAGTAGTTTTCAAAAAAAAAAAAATTGAGAAAGAAACCAGTATATACAAATTTATTTTATTTTTATTTATTTATTTATTATTATTTATTATTATTATTATTATTTTATTCCATGTAATGCTTTAAGAACCGTCCATTAACAGGGGCATTCAGGATCTTACCATCTAAATTTTCCAGTAGAAATGAGTTTTTACCTTCAGAAGATGATATCTTAAAGGGTCCATACCAAATATGATCAAATTTACCATTTTTTCCCGAATCTTCCTTTCGAGCATCCCACCTCAAATCCAGATCTCCTGGGAGAAAGTTCCTGTTCTTGGCCTTGCGATCAAATAACATCTTCAAATTATCCTGGTACTTTTGTAACTTTTCATCTATTACATCCCTGTGCTGCTGAACTTCAATCAACTGGTTTATCCTTCTAGTGAGATGATTTGGCTCTTCCTTCTCATCCTGCCACAGTTTCATCACAGGAAGTGCTAAGTTTATAGGCAACACTACATCTGTTCCATAAACCATTTGAAATGGTGAAGTACCGATATACTTCTTCGTGCCTATCCGATTTGCCCATAAAGCATACTTTAAATGTAAATGCCAAGATTTTTTATTTTCATTTAAGACTTTCTTAATTATACTGATCAAACTCTTATTAGAAGATTCTGCTAGACCGTTTCCTTGTGGATAGTATGTTGTGGAATTTCCTAGCACAATATTATATTTCTGGCAAAAGATGACCATTGCCATAGACTTGAAAGCCTGTGCATTATCTGTGACTATCTTTCTAGGACAGCCAAATCTTGCCAATATATTCTCTTCTAAAAAGTCTATAACCATTGAATCAGTGGCCTTCCTTGTAGGGATCGCTTCCACCCACTTGGTGAAATAGTTTGTAGCAGTGAGAATCCATCTATGTTGGGAACTCGAATGGGGATTTATTTCACCTATGAAGTCAAGCCTCCATTGCTGAAAAGGAGCTTCTGTCTTGACTGAGACTAACGACATAGCTGGTAGCTTATGTTTTCCAGTAAAAAATTGGAAAGGGCTACAAGTTCTTACCTTAGCATTTACATCTGGGAAAAGTTTAGGCCAGTAATAACCAGCCCTTAGGATTTTATATGCCGTTTCTCTCCAAGCATGATGCCCTCCACAGACCCCTTCATGAAACTGACTTATAACTTCCTCTGTTTCTAATTCAACCAGACAGACTAAGAGGAAACCAAGCGGGTCTTTCCAGTATAATCTTTTCTCGGAAATGCAGTATTTAACTGCATGCAACTTCAGTGTTCTAGCTTTGGAAGGTGACAAATCATCTGGACATTTCAAAGTTAATAAGTAGGTTACTATATCCTTATACCAATTTGACGAAGYGAATTTKTCCTCGATCTTKTTTTCGATTATTTGATCATCAATTTCATTCACATCTATCCATCCTTCTTCCTCTTGAGCACTGTTTATCCCAAGAGCCCTAAAATTGGATTCAGCTAGAAGTTTAGCTAAACCCTGTCCTTTAACTAATTTAGTTGGTTTAACCTCCAAGTCAAATTCTTGAATTTTTGCAAGCCATCTACCCCTTTTACCAGCACTGTCTGCTTGAACTAAGATATCCTTTACATCACTAGTGGGTACATATGCAATGACTTTGGAATGTAATACATACGTTCTAAAAGCTTTCAATGCTTTAACCATAGCATAAGCTTGCTTTTCCATTATATTGTATTTAAGCTCAACATCTCGGAGGCTTTTACTAAAGAAGGCGATGGGTTGCTCAAAACCTTCTTCATTCTTCTGAAGGAGTACAGCAGCGAGCGTATGTTCAGAGGCAAAAGAAAAAATGAGAAAATCTTTAAGATAATCTGGACTTGCTAGTACTGGTGCCTCACTTATAAATTTTTTAATGTGGGCAAAGGATGCCTTAGCTTCTACTGTCCACTTAACTTCGTTGTTTTTTCTGAGCATATCTGTAATCAATTTAACAATTTCAGCGAAGTTAGGAACAAATCTTCTCAAAAAATTTATTTTTCCTAAAAAATATTGAATTTCTTTAACATTCCTAGGAATAGGTAATGTTTCTATAGCCTCTACTCTTTTAGGATCGATTCTGATTCCATCTCGGGATACTATATGACCTAACAACTTGCCTTCCTGCATGGCGAAATGATACTTTTTAGGATTTAATGATAGACCAAACCTACGACATTTTTCAAAAGTTTGTTTTAGATGAATCATATGGTCTTCATCTGATTTCAAAAAAACAGTAAGGTCATCTAGATATATAACTACAAACTTATCCCGTTCGCCGACAAAAGAAATATCCATCACTTGTTGAAAATTAGCTCCTGCATTCATTAGTCCAAATGACATTTTATCATACATAAACGTACCCTAAGGAGTGGTAAATGCAGTTTTTTTCTTGTCAGGCTCACTAACAACAATTTGATTATATCCTAAAAAATCATCAATCATGGACATCCTAGTAGCCCCTACTACTTTTTCAAGAACGTGATCCATTTTTGGTAGAGGATAATTATATTTAAGAGAATATTTATTTAGATTTCTGAGGTCAACGCATAATCTAATTTCCCCATTTTTCTTTCTAACTGGGACTAGATTAGATACCCAATCAGAACATATTAAGGAAACAATAATCTTAGCGTCTAAAAGCTTTTTAACTTCTTTCTCAATGACAGGTAATAAAATCGGGTTAAACTGTCTGAGTTTTTGTTTGAAAGGTTTGACACCTGGTTTAAGTGGTATTTTGTGTTCTATCACCGAAGTGTCATATGTTTTCAAATCTTCGTATGACCATGAAAACACATCTTTATATTTTTTTAACAACTCAGTGTATTTGTTTTTGTTTTTTACTGATAAAAATTTAGATAACTTAACCATTTTGGGATTATCTACGGTTCCTATGTTACAATCTTCAACCTCTTTTGGTTGAGGTTGTAGAGTAGTTTTAGAAGGAATGTCATCTTTATTAAAGAGTCTTTCCAAAGGAATCAGACCTTTGGGGATTTGATTGTTTTTAATAACAAGCATCCGGTGGTTAGCTATTTTATTATGAAACTCTTTTGCATCTTCCCCTTCTTGCATGATCCAAATAGGATCATTTTGATTCTCCTGATCGTTATATGTTTCTGAAAATTCATCTAATGATTCAAGAAACTTTCTAAGTTGCGCATCATCTTCGAAAACTTGCCAATGTTGTATATTATCAGGTATTGAAGAATGATGTCTCATTTGAATATGGTATTTTAAATTAAAATCCATCGGGGGTGTAAACGTTGATGTAGCATTAGCTAAAGCATCAGCCTGTTGGTTTTCGGATCTAGGGACAAAATGAAAATTCACAGAAGTGAAGAAATTATCAATTAAATCCCATACACAATTTCTATAAGACCTTAATCTAGGATTTTTAGCTTGATATTGCCGATTTACTTGTTTTATGATTAATTCAACATCACCAAAGACTTCAAGATTTTTAATTTTCATTCTTCTTGCAGCTTCTAAGCCAAGTACTAGAGCTTCATATTCACATACATTATTTGTACAATCTATATACCACTGGAGCCTATAAGAAAAAGGAATCACAAATTGATCATCGGGAGAAATAAGGAGTACTCCAGCCCCAGCTCCAAGATAGGAGGAAGCACCATCAAAAACCATTTTCCATATACCAGTATTATATACATTTTCTTCTATTTCTTTTTTTTGAATTTTTTCTTTTGTACATTTATCATCTACATCTATTTCAAAATCATCATCTAATGATAATATACAGTTTCCTAAATCTTGGTCGGCAATATACACTGGATGATTGTTAGGATTATTTGGGTCACTTACAGTGAATTCCATCCGAGTCTCCCTGTAAAGACGAGTGAATTGTCCTCCAAAAATAGGGATTGTAGCGTATGTCATATCTAGCTGGAGAGATCCTCCAAGCTTAGCACCCCATGATCTAGATAATAGCATTCCATATTTTGGGGGAATATCCGCGACTACTACATCCATAAGGATACTTTTAGCAGGTATCTGGGCCAAACTCACCACTAGGTCTTTAATCATCCCTATGCATTTAAATTTTCTTGAATCAAAAGAGTACAAATCACCATAGGGTCTTGTGATTTCGAGACCAAGTTTTTCCATTATTGCCTTAGGCATAACATTATAAGAAGCTCCAGAATCCAACATATAGTTATGTAAAAGGTGGTCAAAAAGAGATAGTGTAATATAAAAAGGGGTCACTATATCTCTTGCTCCTTCAACGTGTGGACCAAAAAAAAGGATAGGCTTGTCGTCTTCTAAGTTAATTGTGTCGGCCTGACTTTCTTCTTCAGAAAAATTAATCATTTTGGCTATTTGTTTTCGGTATACTGGATTTTTAGCTAGTTCGACAAGGGGGATAGGAATTTTGATCTTGCTTATTTCATTTTCCAAGTTAAAGTTTCCTGGGGCCTTGTCATTCTCAATGTGTGGGGCTTCCATAACTTTTTTCTCAGTTTTACGTTGTGATGTAACCTTATTTTCTTTTATCGGAGCTTGTCTATTTACAGGGGTTGTTCCTACTGGCTCTAATTGTACAGGGTTATCTGTTGTATTTCTTTTTGCAGACTGTTTATCTGCAACTTTTGGGTTTACCTCATCTGTATCATTTCTCAACAAAACCTTTTTTGTTTGAACATTAGGGAGATTTTTATTTCTCGGTCTTAGATTATATGTTCCTTGTAAGTCAACAATAATATCATCTGCAATACTTTGCTATGTACAATCATTAGTGACATTATTGTTATCTTTATCTTCTGATTTACTTTCTTTAATCAAAGATGCTTCATAATCCTGTCTAGATAAATAAGGAAACTTATTATCATCACCAAGATTACTAATATCTTCATCCAATTCTTCAAAACTGCCAAAATATTCTTCTCCAATATAATCTTCACTTTTAAAAGGTGCTTGAATTTTTTGATCTTCATTTTTTATCGTTTTATATGGTCCCTGAGGTTCAGGATTTTTTCGGAAATCTTTTCTGGGAAAATTATCTCTTCTAGGTTTTTCTATCTCCATTTTCGAAATTTTATTTGAGAGTTCTTGAATAACCCTAGCCATATCTTCTAATTTATCTCCTGAAGATTTTCCCGACCCTGAAGGTCCACCTTGTTCTTTGAATTTTTTATTTTCTTTATTTACATTTTCGGTCTTTGCTTTAAGCTTCCCTGATGCCATCATATTGGATTCGATTTCAACTGCATCATCTTGCATTTTAGAGAGATCTAATGATCTTCTCTCCCTCAATAGTAAAGCAAAGTCAGGATCAAAAGCACCAACACAAGTTACTTTGGCTACAGGTTGTGAAGGTTTAACTTCAGCTAGAATTTTATTGTATAATTTATTAAACCTTTGTGTGAATTCCAGCACTGACTCAAAGTTTTTCTTTTTTAGGGCTCTGAATTCGGTTAGATAGTAGAGGTGATCTTTCCTCTCACCCAATTGTCTGATGAATTCACTCTCAATCTCTTCATAATATCTTAATGATCCAGCTGGTAAGGATCGAAACTAGGTTCTCACCTGTCCCTCAAAATTTTGAACAAGTAATGTGGAATAAACTTCCTCATGTTCTATTCCAAGTATATCTGCAAATTGATCGAAAAATTTGATATGTTCTTATGCAGTCAAATCACCCTCCCCTGTAAATTTTGGGAGGCTCTTCATATAATTCTCAGGGAGATCATGAAAAGGAACAGGAAGAACTAGGGGAGCATATCTAGCAGCCAGTTTGGCAAAAATCCCGGGAAATGGTACTTGACCACCTCCAGGAGAACCACCTCCAGCTCCAGCACCTCCTTGTGCCGCCATGGTTAGGTTTGGGACTGAAGTTGGGACAGTGTGTGGAGACGATTCTTGGAAAACTGGAGACGAAACTTCAGGAAAAGAAAAAGTATCAAAAGAAGGGGGAAGTGAAAGTGATCGTTCAAAAGCTTCCGATGAATTTGATTGTGTAAAATTAGGTTGATCTGTAGTATAAGTTGATAAAAGGATTTGTTTAATTGATTTTCGTGATTTTAAGATTTTTTCCGGATTAGAAACTGGCGAGGTCTGTTTGCTATCTGGGTTTCTCCTGGTGTTCTTACGGCTACTAGCCAGTTTATTTAATGTGGAGTCGCCAAGTGAAAGATAATTTAGCCTTAGAAAGTTTTCTGTTCTTGTTCACTATCAACAACAGAAAGTGTCAATGTCGTTCTTCCCAGGGAAATAATTCTTTTATTCGATCCCCGGAAACGGTGCCAAAAAGATGGTGTTCCTGAGTTTATGTTTTAAGGCTATAAAACATACCATCAAGGCATCCGAAAAAGATTTATATAAGTAGGTTTTGGAATAAAGAAAGAAAGAAAGACTATATCAGATTCAATTTCTCAACTGTCTCTGTCTTTCTTCCTGTTGCTCTTGGATGCTAATGTCACATTCAATGGCAGCCCATGATCTTTCTAACTCAGTCCTATTGATCATTGTTTGTAGAATAGTGTTAAATAAGCTTAGGGCAATGCTGGTTTGATCCTAAATACCAGCTTCTACGTTAGGTTGTCTGCCACTAGGGACTGCCATGGGTGATAGGGTTTTAAAGGTTTGTAAATGGGTTTTTAATCAATTGGTTACTTCATATTTTCATAGATGATATTAATGAGAACAACTTTAAAATCTAAAACAGTAATGTAAAAACACATTCAAGGTCGTTTCCTAGTTTTGTGACAATTTTGAAATTGTAAACAATGAAACACAATATAGAGAAATATAAGGCTTTTATCCAGAAAGCATATTATATTTAAAATAACAATGATGAAAGAAAAACAAGATTTCTAACAGAGTGAAATATTAAGGAACATAAGGTTTTACAAGTCTTAAAATTACTAAAGTAATTTCAGAGGAAAGACTGTAATACATTCAACATCCAAACCAATCTGGAATAATAAACAATGATGTATATAAATTCAAATTGATTTACTTGTTAGAAACACACATTAAAAAGAAAATTTAACAAAGCATGATAAACAGGGGAAGAAACATAGTCACAAAGTTGCAGGATCCAAAATCTTGTTTGGGATTTATATTCCGATGAACTTCAAAGCTGATATTACAAAAATTGGCCTTCTCCAAAATTTCTGAAGCCCCATTTCAGCCTTTTGAAACTATATTTATACTTTTCTATCAAATTTTTTCGTTGGTAACTAACCAACCTCCTAATATTACGGTTACATAAACTAATGTCAACCGTTTACAATAAAAATATTTACAAAATTTTAAATTTGCGTTGATGAACTTTCTTTCTCTACTTCAACGCATTGAACATATTTCCCCAAAAAGTTTACCAAGACCCTAGGAGCCTCAGGTACTTCATTTGCTTCAAAAGAGAAAAATCTTTTCTGTAAGCCTGGCAACTGGCTTTCTATTGTTTTCTCTATGAATTTAACCTTTTCCAACTTTGAACTTGAAGCTATCATCCACTTATTTATTTCTGTAATGTTGACCGATTTAATATTTGAAATTTCTGCTTTCCTTTCTTCGAGTTCTTCTTTTGACTTTAGCGGATGCCTGACAATGTTGACTTCGCCTAATAACTCAGAAAAACCATCTGTCCCGATATTTACTAAATTTTTTTCAATAAGATTGAAGATCCTTTGACAATCTTCATTAATTCCTTTTGTAATTCCTTTATATTCTGCCAGTTTTGATTCCCAAAATTTTATCATTATATCTCCTTTTACCTGTTCTGAAATGGGTAATTTCTGGGTTTTTCCAATTTCTTCTTTTTGTAAAGAAGTTATTACGTTTTGAAAAGAATTCCTTGCTGCTTTAGCTTCTCTTTCTTTCTGAACTACCTTTTCCATAGACCTTTTTGACTCATGAAAATAGTTCTGGATGATTTCCATATTACGGAATATTATTTGTTGTTCTTCTTCTATGTTTTCATATATCTCTGATGCTTGCATCCTGAACTGTTCGATTTCAATTATCTGGTTAGCAATTGAAATAATATTATCTTGCAAAAATTTATTTTCATCACCCAGCTTTTGAACCTGTTCTTGGGTAACCTGTATCATGTGTTTTGCTTCATCCAAGTTTTTATTCATCTTTTGGATTTCTTGCATGTCTTTGAGTCTAGCTTGTTCTAGACCCTTTTGTATCCCCCAACCAATAATTCTTCCATTTTCCTTTAATCTGTCCTGCAACTGCATTATTTCTTGATCATTTTGCTCAAGCATAGTTGTTAAGTTTTCTACAGAATACATGTTAGTTGATGTTATAGCACCCATGGTTCCTGCTAACTCTGTAGCGAATTCTCCTTCATTGAGTTTCTTTCCATCAATGATAATTTTATGTCTTTTGATCATTCTTTCTCCTACAGGATGAATTTCCTGTTTCAAGACAACTCTTCGTTTTTTACTGAAAAAATAATCAGATGAAGGGATTTAATCTATGGATATTGGATCTAGGTCACTTACATATAGAACTCCTTCATGAGGGGTTCCAAAAGTAGACTGTAGTGGAGTCAATGTTGTGATACGAATGCCAATTTCCTTTGAAGTTGTTCCTCCAATATTTTCTGGAATATCATCGAGAACTATTGAACTTGTTTCTATTCCTTTTCCCTTTTCTGTCTCTGGTTCTTTGGTCTGAGAACCCTCTGTGTTCTGAGGAGGTATTTCAGTATCTTTCAACTTTTCTTTGTCACTTAACTTATCTTGAGTATCAGTCTCAAACCCTGGAGGGGTTTCTTTCTGTTCTGACAATAAAGTTGATATTTCACCTTGTAAACTCTTCGGCAGGTAGATTCGTCTATGTTATTGACAAGATGCAAACCCCACCTGTGCGTCAGGTGACAAGGCTTGCACTCTGTTCTTCACTTCTTCATACGATTTAGTATTTTTGAAAACATCATCATAAACTGAAATTTCGTGTTCATATGCTTTTAAATTACATTGTATGTAATGCCGACTGATTATTTGGTAAGGGTCGTGTTTCCTGTGCTCTATGATTGCTAATTTCACTTCGTCCAATGATTCAGCCTCTGCCTTAGAATGGCCTAAGTTTAACAAAATGAATTTTCTGACATAAACAGGAAAAGATGGCCATGCTTTTTTCTGCTGAGCTTTTAATTCTAACCCAATACCACCCTTGACTAACTGATAAGCCACTTCTCTGCATATCAACTTGTCTGGTAAAATTTTTGGGAGTGTGTGAGGCGGAATGGAACAACCATAAACCCTAATATAGGAAAAATTTTCCTCAATGAA